>JAAVTI010000314.1:0-19600 GCA_011947335.1 Phytophthora constricta
ATTTAATTGGATATTTTGAGAATATATTATATCCGATACAAACTTTCATACTAACGCATATTCTAAAAATATCCCGAAGTTTCTGACCTTGGCGGCGGTAGAGGCCTCTGCACATTTGAAAGCAGTCGCAGAGTTGAAGCCATGTCCATCGCGTCGCGCCTGCCAACAGTAAGAAGGCGCGAATGACAGCGATAAATTCTTTTGCTGCATTTCTTACAGCTGAGAATATAACAATCGGCAAAGCTCACTAATTGCTACTGACGAGACAGGTAAGGTTCTTCGAATCATGCTAGACAAGTATGCGTATTCTTTAGCTAGGTCGACGGACACGGCTCGCTCTACAAATACCTGTCTTGCATACTTTGGAAATGTCAAGAATTGGCTGCTGGACAAGTACCCGCAACAAGGGGCCATAGTAAAGCCTCAGCTGCAAAAGGTCCTATCTGGGCTGGGAAAATACTGCAACAATCGCGAAGATGGCGGGTTTGAAAAGAAAGCGTCCCCATGTTCCAAGCAGGACCTGGAAAGTATCGTTCGGGTACTTTATACCTCAGGCTCTACGGACAGTGTCTATCTAGATGCCTCTCTAGTAGTGATGCTGTGGTATTTGTACGGACGTGGCTCGGACGCAGAGCAACTGGAGAAACAACAGCTTTCAATCCTTCCAGGTACGCTGCATTATTATGACAACACTGTACGCAAAATGTTTGACTCTGACTTGTTAATGTCCAACTAGGCGGGGTACTCTTTCTCCGCTTCAAACGTGTCAAGACAGCTTTATTACAGGGCATCTCCTTATTCAAAGATCCAACTTCCTTCTTGACGTGCCTGTTGTTCGTTTTAGCAGCATCGCTCGCGATGCAGCCGACACCCAGCAAACGTTTCTTCCCGCAGTTCCTTGCCAAGAAACGAAGCGCTGTTAACGTCAGTGACATAGATGAACTCAGTCTTGTGGAGCTTCTCGAAGCAGATGACAGTCCCGAGCCTACCGAAGTGCGCCGCACTCGACATTCAAGCGCTCGATTCCTGTCGCGCATGCATACGTGAATAGACTGCTTGTCAGAGTCAATCAAACAGCTCAAGAGAAACAGATAAAGCTTACGGCAGATCTTACGTCGCACTCCTTCCGTGGTGGTGCTGCCATGCACGACAACGATGGTAGCTTGGCGGAGAACTGGATCATCGAGCGCGGTGGGTGGCAACTCGACCAGGTGAACAAGGCATTTCGGTACATGCTCGGTACGACCCAGGCGGACCAAAACGTGGCACGGGTGCTCAGCGGGTGGAGCCCCAGGGTGACACCCGCCTGCCCTCACTGCATGCTCTCGAGCAGCCGATCCGTGACCGCGCGCGGATGCTTCTGAAATTGCTCTTCTCCAGCTCCTTGGCCTTCGCCGACAGTTCGCTCAACTTGGACGAAGGCGTCGCGGAGTGCTTGGCGGCGACGCTGATCATACACTACGGTCCTTCTTGACACAGAACGTGGGGGCACTGTGCGGGGATTTGGATTCCGCACTTGGCCCCTGACGACGAGCTTCGAAGAACTCGTCGATGGCCTTTACTTGTTCACGCGGCAGTGGCCACTGTCGCGTGACTACTTCGTGCCTGGCACGAGATCAATCTCGTGCTGAATTCCTTTATCCTGCGGAAGCTCCGCAGGGCCGTCCGGGAATACGTCGGCGTATTCCCAAGAACGTCGTAATAGGGACTCGACTTGAGCGAGTCCCAGCTCTGCTCTGCAAATCGATCCTTTTTCGATTTGGCACTGAGTTCGTGTCGCCATCAGGGTGCCGCACGAGAACCTGCCGCAGGTCCTCGAGATCCTCCGATATCACGACATCCTCACGGGCGGTGAGAATGCATACTTGTTCTACGCGCCCGGCGCGTAGATCCCGTGCAAAGCCTTTCCAGCTCTGCACTTCCAGCGCTGTCAACTCCAAGGCAGTGCTCGGAGGACACTCCAATGTCAACTCGTGACATTGGACCCCAGAGAGTGTTTGCGTCAGCGCATTCACTCTATCGTACTCGACATCGCCCGTCGCAGGCGATGGAGGCTCGTCACCTGCACGCTTCGGTGCAGGGCGTTCTTGGGACAGGGAGGAGCGACCTCCTGTCCGGTCTCGGTTCCTTTCAGTTGTGAGGAGCTCTTCGGGTTCGTCATACCGCGACCCTTGTCAGACCCGGTCTGACAACGACCCGTATCTTGTGTCTCTTTGCCAGGCTGGCTTGAGGAGAGATCTTCTCTTGAACAGTCGCCTCGGGCCCGGCCCGAGACGGTATCTTGGTTCTTGCCTTCGCAGGCCGGGCTTGCGAAGGGTTCGGTCCAAACCCGGTTTGGACGTGGGTGCGCTCCCGGTGCACCCTTCAGTTGTGGTTTCGCCCGTGCCCCGGGCACGGACGAGAAGTCCCCGGAGGTCTTCCGTCTTCTTCTGGTACGCGGTGGCCTTGGCGGCCGCCACGTTCTCTTGGCTGGGATGAGCGAGGTTGCCCTCGCTCCCAACGCACGCACCGCAAGGTGCGCGCGCAACGTTGACAGGGCCATCGCTCACTGTCACGTTGTCCGCTGATCCGAGGACGTTAACGTCCTCGGCGCCGAATGAGATTATAGACTGGGCCTCCAGTCTATCACTGGGGCATGGCATTTTAGCCACGGCATGCCCAATATCATGTCGAACTTATCGTCTAAGTCTAAGACGATAAGGTCTTCGGTGAAGGTCCAACCTTCACAGTCAAAGCGAACAGACACAGTTCGCTTTCGTGTCTTCACGGTTGCGCCTGTCGCCAGGCGCACCACCACCTCGCTCCGAGGAGTCTCTTTCTCCTCGGGGCACATCGCATTCAGGCTTTGCAGTCGAACAAAGTTGTTCGACGCACCTGAATCGACCAGCGCGTGCATGGATCTCCATGCACCGCAACCTCCAGGATGATCAGCCCAGCTCGGCCATCCTTCCTTTCACTGCGGTGCTTGCCACCGCAGGGGCTGTAGTCATCACGTGTCCGACATCGGCATGTGTGACTACACCAGTAGGGCGCCCCACCTCTGCTGGCTCCCGCCTTTTTTGGTCGTCCGCGCCAACGATCACCGTTGGCACGATACGACGTACCGCGAGTAGCAGGCCTTGGGCCTGCTACACACTCGCGTGCGTAGTGGCCGGTATTTCCACACTGGAAACACCGCTGCGTTCTTCTACGCGGATCCGTCTGCTGCCTGCCAGCAGACGCACTTGATAGGTCCATGGGTTCTGGACCGCCCATGGGCCTCGGTCGCGGACGCGGCGCCCCTGGCGTGTCCGCGTGAAGTTTAGCTTGATTCAAGCTAAACTCTTCCTGCGATGCAAGTCGGATGGCTTGCTCGAGAGTACTCGGGTACTCTCGGAAGAGATAGGTCTTCACAGGCCCATCTCTAAGTCCCTTCATGAAGGTGACAACTTGTGTCGCCTCATCAATGGGGTGGTTCACGATACTTGACACCAAGTATCGAGCCTGCTGCGCGTACGCAAGTACGTCGCGCTTGCCCTGCTTCAGGTCGAGGAACTCCGCCCTCGACCTGAACTCCGACTCGGGAGGCTCAAACGCGAGTTTGAGCTCTTCCTTGAACTCTTCGTACGTGCTCCAGCACGTACCGTTCGTAAAGCGTCTACCATACGCCCAGTGTCTAGCACGTCCTGCTAGACACGACATCGCGTAAGCGACTTGTAGCGACGGATTCCGGATCCGTCGGGCAGCGATCGCTGTCTCGAGCTCTACGAGCCAGCGCAACAGTGGCTCGTTCGAGCCACCGGAGAACGGAGTCACTGACACCTTCAGTGACTCAAAACGTGGAACAGCAGAAGTCTCTTTCTGCTGTTGCTCCTTCTCCATGTAGTCGACCACGACTACATGGTGTTCACTTGGCGGCAATGAGCGAAGCATTGCTGCCACAGTGGACTCGCCTACGACTCGCGAGAGTCGTAGCAACGCCTCCCACTGCTGATCACTCAGGTAGGGGCAATCCTCTCTCGTAATGCGAGAGTGGATGTTCGGAGCTCCGTCAGACGGAGCACCGCCTGACGAAGAGTTTTCGTCTCCATAGCCAAATTCCATTTTGCTATTCTCTGTAGGCGTTGAACGGACTACAAGTGCTACCAGGTGAAACAGGGCGAGAGCTACGCTCTGTTTCTTAGCATACACGGTATGCGCGTATTGAGGAAGCGTAGACTTAAAGTTTGTATGTAAGATAGAAATACGCGGGCTCGCGTATTTCTAAACAAAATACTTAACACTTTAGATCAAAAAGAAAACCGAATTGAATGGCAGCCCGCCGCGTGGCGGGCTGGCCTTATCTTTACGCTAAACCCCTTTAAGATGATATCTAATTGCAAGGGTGAGAGCATGGTTGGCTCTCACGCATTTGCATGAAATGCATGCACATGATTGGTTGAAATGTGGCCCTTTCAACCAATAGCTGTGCGCCTGAGCGCCCGTCAATGATAGTTACATTGACGGCTCGTAAGTTGGTCGCTAGTGTGTGTCCCACACACACTAGTGGGTTTGCGTGTATTAGTGTACCCCGGGTACACTATCCTGTGTAGCCCCGCTACACCAGCTTTGCAGCTCCTTGGAAATCGTTATCTGGTTGCGTGGTTGTTCGGCTCATAAATGGTGACAATGCAATAGTCACTGAGTCGGACCCCCAGATTACGGTTGATCCATTTTGTATGTTGACACGATTTTGCTATCTCTGCTGAGTTTGGATTAAGTAGTATTACTACTTTCCCGGTGGTACTGTACGTCGAAGCCCCAGTACGATAGCTGTGGCCCATCACTGTCAAACTGTTTGCCCCAAAGACGTGTCCAGGTGGCTGCATGTTCTTCCGCTTTCTCATTATTCGTACTCTCGTTTTCTGGAGTAGCCATGCCGCTGGCCTTTACCCGAATCGCGTTTGCCACCAGGCATCCATCCATTGTTTTCGTTTATCTATGCCAAATCCTTGCAGATTTTGCGGTTTCGAACCTAATATTCTTGCCTTGTGCTTTCATATCCCTTGTAACTTCGTTGTCGTTTCCATTTGATATTCGTCCGTACTCATCGGAGACGTCATCTGTGCCCTCTCCACCTCCAGCAGCTCCTACCCGTTGCTCGCTGGGTTTACGAATACTGATGAGGTTCATCTTCATTATGCGCAACTGACTCATTTAGTTTTCAATAATGATTTATTTTGCTAACCACCAAGCCATTCAGTCGTATGATGGCCCAGAGTAGACTAGGATGATGTCAAATACATGAAATCACCGAAATCTGCCAGCTTACCACGAATCAATTTATGATGTGGGCTCTGCCTGCTATGTCTTGTGGTATACGTCAATTGACCATAAAGCCGTAAGATGTCGCTGTAGTTGTCTAGGGTATACTCCTGCCCTGTTAACAATCGAATCGCTTTGTCGTAGAGTGCGGCTGAGGTCATGTTCGACACGAAGCGTAGTTTGTTTCCAACGTCGCATAGTTGAAGCACCTCGTCCTCTCCATACCCGCATCCTCGGAGTCCAACCCATTCATCCCGGTTGTCGATGTGTGGACAGGTTGTTCGACGCGGGCCTTGTGAGTATTGCCTTCCATTCGTCCAGCCATATTTTCGTTGCCGTATCTGTGGTACGACTTCAGTAGGTGATAAGGCATGCATGCAGCCTCTTCTCCATGCGGAAGTCCAATCTTCGAGAGCTTTGCTACTGAGAGTGACTAATAGCTTTCCCGGGAATGGGAAAATCTGCAACAGATGACCAACTTGGTCGGTTCCGCTTGCACCACCCGCATTCAGTCATTTAGTGGCCCTTGCGCCAGTGGAAGCGCTACTTTGGCTGTCTTTGGCCATAATTCCGCCATGTTTTGGCATAACTCCGGCCACGCGTCACCTGTAAGAAGTGTTCCCGTAGTGATGGGCGCATCTACTACATCTATCATCGCCGTGGTAGTGTTCTGTCGTGCTTCATGACCCAGCATTTTTCTCGCTTCATACCGGATTTGTTCGTCTTCCTTAGGGGTGAGCGTGTCTGCTTTTATGAGCCCAATTCGGGTTGCTGCGCGTCTGAAGCAAGCCTTCTGGGGTCGGCTGTGAGGTTTCTGAGCTCTCTCCGCTGGTAGGAAGATAATCGGAATCACTAGTTTGCGTTGAGGTCAAATCATTAGATCGACTTTTTCGTCACTCTCCGTTGCTCCTCACGAATGGTTGTTTGCCATTGCCGCAGTACTATTCGTGGTATATGATAGTTCTGCAGCAGGTTCATTTCGGCCTTAGTTTCTGTTGACTTGAGTTCGAGATCGAGCAAGGTTTCTATTTCTCTGCGTGTAAGTGATGCAGTCGTATTGATGAGGAAGGACAACAACTCTGATACCTTGTACAGACTGCTTGTTCAAGAATGAAGAGTATCTTTTACTGTAGGTCCTGCGGAATTGTAAAACCGTTGAGCCTGTTCCTTTGCCGTTGTTTCGCCATTCCTGCGCAGAAGCTGGCTTCGTGCCCGGGGATTGACAAAGGAAGAATATTGTTCGCCCCCGTTGCGCAGTACGAGCGGCCGCTGTTTTCCTTGTATTCAGCCGGAGGTCACTAATGCATTCGTCAATTTCCAACGTTACCTAATGGACAGTCTCCACTACTGTGCTTCCATTCCGAATAGTGCTAAGTCGAAAAGGGGACATGCCCAACGGTGATCTCCTCCCGATACGCCATCACATAAATGTGTCTATGAAGGAAGTTTACCGACATGGTCACCAGCTCGCAACAACCCCAGCTATGTTTGCTGAGTATTGCCTGCTGTCTGAGAGGTGGCCGCATACTCTTCTAAATATCATTGAAACCGCTTTTTGGACTCATGAGCCGTCATTCCTTCCCAACCTCGTTTCACATTTATGAGCGCATTATGTCCGCATGTAGTGATAAAGTTGATCCGCCATTTGCATTTGGATAGCGAACGTTAAGCCAATTTTATGTGCGCTGTTACCTCTTCGAATATGTTATCGTATGCCGCCAGGTCGAGATCCGCCAGCGCTTGCGTCAACGCCATTTCCATGCAGTTCCCGTTAATATTTCGGAATGCAAGTCTTACGAAAGTACCGCCAGAAGCTGTCTAAGCATCTTGCCGAATACGCCACATCATCGCTCTCACATCTAGACATGATATTTCCAGTAACTTAATATATGCCGTGTGAATCAACATGCGGAGGTATCGCCACCGATAACATATCCAGCGTCCAACTTCCATTGTAATATATACCTTAGCTGAAGACATTCGGGGCTTCAAAAGACGGCGCCAGATTACTTTCTTAAAGGGAAACAACAACCAGTCACACGTGCGGTTGGGAGCTGTGTCGTCGTATTGTCATTTATCGTCTGGTCAAAGTCGAACTCCACCGCACCATGTTGAAGTCAACGCCCTGTGCAGTCGTTCAAAAACGTGACCAGTTTTCGATGATTGGCAGCAGCTTTCCCGTTGTCAACGCATAAAATAATGGTACATACACACCGCTAGCTGAATTGCTGATCATCAGCACGACGCACTGGTAGACTGATCTGGGGACGTATCGAAATGTTTCATCATGGAAAAATTGCGAGCCAATAAGATACATGGTGGAACTGGGAAAATTCAGGGATGTGTCCGCGACTGAGCTGAGAGGGGGACGTCGACTATCCCATGAACATTACCTCCGAAATAAACACGACGAGTGCAGTAAATACGTATTGTTTTGTTACCTGTTAACTACAACTTCATCATTCCTGACGTAAAACTAGTTGCGAACTGTTGTCCGTATCTATTGAGGATTCTGGGACATGTGTAATTCCGAAATCGATCAACTTCAACTTTCATCTGCTCATTGACATTTACATGTTGGAGGGGAACACGGACGCCGTCGCGGCACGTATATCCGGCAAGGTTAGCGAAAGCGTGTTCCATTTAGTTGAAGTCGTCCTTGGCTGAATGACTTCCGGTCGTTTTCGCGTGCACATATCAGTTCATTTGAATAACTGCCAGGTGTCGTATGAACACTAGATCAGCGTTACCATCGTCATTGTCATTGGAGAAGAGATATGCTATCACCTTCCACACCGCCGGTCTCATGATCACGCATTATTAGATGAGTTGGCGACCTCACCGAGTGAGTTGTCACTCATCTTGCTTTCCAATTCGCCGAATCCAGACATATTTTGGTCACCGGCATCTTCGAGATGACTATCGTCTCCAAGAGAGCAACTTGGAGGCGAGTTGTCAGAGCTCTGTGAGCATAAACAGGGGAGACGTTGTCGGCGCCGTATCACTACCACTGTCACTATCGTCAATTGAAGAGCCAGATGATTGCATTTCCACGTTGGAGTTGTTTCCAAACTTCCACTTCTAAGCGAACGCCTCAGCACTTGAAAGGATCAGTCTAGGCAAAGAGTTGGCTGACGTCGTCAAAGACATGTCTGATTTGCTGATGGAAGAAAGGTTGATAGAGGGTGGGGGCAGGTGAGCTCGTGTAGGGTGCTTCGGAGGAAAAATCCGAATGTGGTTAAACCTCAAGTACGGCGTTGCCATCTTGCTGAAGAAAATATCTAATGTTAGCTTCATTTTGGGCGTATAGCGGATATTTTTGCAATCTCCTATATAATTGAAGTAACGGACAATGCCCTAGTAGCCCGATGTCATATCATCATCTCAACAATAAAAATAGGACCGTATCCTCAATACAAATCGCTAGGTAGAGAATCCATATTCCCCGAGTGATAACTTAGGTTACCCTTTAATGAACAGAAACTGCCGGCAAAATCGTGTAGCAGCACCATCCCAGTTCATTTGATAGAGAGATGCACCAATGTTCTTCCAAAAACTTTGCATAGTAACATTTGTTTTTTTTCGGCCCAAACTACTCGATTCAGTTTGCCTGTCTCTCTACATTCTCACTCAGTTTTAGTTTGTATATTTATCCCACCTCTAATTACTGATAAAGATATCAAATTTGCCATTAACAGTTTTATCAAGTGACTATATAAAAATGACTCAGAAGGAAGTCTGCAGATTGAGATCATATCATATACGCCAGGATATCCTCGATTACAGACATCAGTTTGGACAGGTAGTTGTCGTTATTCTCTGTGAATCAATGTAGGTAATGCGTATAACTCTCAGTGATTTCATCTCGGAAATCTACTAAAGATTTCCGAGATGAAAATTATAGCATTCTAGATAGTCATCTTTATAGTGCACACAGCCGAAGCATGACAAATAACTAACACTACTGTATAATGGGGTATGCTCTAAAGTGTACTTTCGGTGATTTATGTGCACAGATCCCTGCTCTTTAGCACTGTACCCACCTATCCGAAGAAATTTGACTTTTAAAAACCCTGACAGCGGGTCCTTAGTGTCTAAAAAGTATGCATATTCATTGGGTTCACCTGTTTTACCGACGATGCTTACATCACTAAAATACACGAATACATTAAATTTGAAGTCGTACCACACGCACAAATACTTAAATTGTGCTACATCGCATTGCTGCACCATACTGAATGTCACCAGTGTGATGTAGTAATTATAAGTCTCGCCTTTGTTCATTTGTGATTTGAAGGTTGGTACGTAGATAGGATAGTGACACTACTACTACACAAAAATACCACTGTAACTGGGGAAAGAAATTATCTAGTTTCATAGTAATCCTGATCGGGTCGCCAGATCCGAGCGGTGCCATGATGAAAAACACGTTGTTTTTAGCCATGGTAACTCATAGGACCTAAACAAGACCAGACCGACCGGTGACCTTACCCACCACCGTCCTCACCACCTCATTACGCATTAAGTTCTTCATAATCAGTAGCTAGAGATCCCGTAACTTCCATGAAATTATGACCAGAGAAGACAACGGCACCCTTTACCATCTCGTAATTTCCATGACAATGTCGATGTATGGCGCGCGCGTGGCGTAGCTCCAGAACGACAGAGCATCGTACTTATGCAGCAGCCTGAGCGCCTTGTTGATGCCAGTGATGCTGGAGGCATCGTCGAACTTGCCGATCTTGAGCTTGCAGCTGAGCCCATGTTGCCGCGAATACAGACAATGAAAAAAATGAGGGATAACGACAAAATAAACATGGCATCATTGAATACTATCGCTGATATAAATCTCATATCCCTGTGCGGCGAAAAGTAGGCAGGCTTGGCTTAGGATTGGCTACTTTGTATCAGAGAAAGAAATTGAAAGACGACAAAAGCGGCTGCTTCTTCAGAAAAAGGCCTGATCGGTACTGTTACCTCAGGATACCAGGGAATAACCATATCAAAACTACGATTACTTTTATGGTGGCTTCAAATATTTCGTCCCAAGCTGCGATAGTGGTTTGGATCGCGCGATGGCGCTTTACATTGGTAGTGCTCCGCCAAATACTAATAAATCCCGCTCGTAGCTTAGATGTTTATGGTTGCATGACTCTGGCTGACAAACCGCTGTACCGTTGGAGCTGAGGACTACTGTAGTATTAGCTTCCCGGTCAACTACTCGCTGACCTTTGTCCAAAACTTGGTACTCAACGATGTCGAGAAGGAGAATACTTGGCTGCGAAATGTCATATTGAAGAAGGTTTTCAACATGTAACGCCAACTTATCGCATTAATTCAAGCATTGCTTGGACCGTATAATAATGGCACCGTGGCTATCCAGCAGCTCATATAGTACCTCACACTTGATCGTCATGCCACGTTTACCGCGAATGATAAACATGATTGTCAAGTTTTCCTACAATAAAAGCAGCTTACTAAAAATGCCTTTTTATAAATGAGAAGAACTCACTGGCAGCTTGAACAGTGAGCACCGCTGTCATTCTGCCAGCATGTTATGTAAGCTTCGCGAAGCGAGTCTTACTTCAGGTATTTCAGAACCAAAATGCGAGCTGGCGGCACGTCGAAGTGATGGAACTGCCATCAACATTCAGCATGCCGCTAGACGCAAAGATCCCGTACTGGGACCAAAACGTTGATAAAAAGCAGCGCGAGTTTGCTTGAGCTCGTCACCTGTCATCTTGAAACCTGTGTATTTTACGAGGAGAAAACATAGCTACCGTACATGTTAATCCAAGCGGTAAAAATGATACGTGAGAAGAAAAATATATATTTATTTTCCGTGTTCCGGTTCGCTGCTGATAGCGGTACAATACCGCTCTTGTTTCGTTGCATGTAAACGGCATCCCAAGCGAGTTCTTCATGCCGCATACACTCACTCTTCATCTAGTCGAAAGAGCCTACTTGCACACATAAAGAAGGGAAATTGCTAATCGGTCAGGGAAACCGATGATCATTTGTTTGTCGGCTCGACGAGCGTCACGAGCAAGAATGCACACGTAGGCAGGCAGATTTTTCACTGCGAACCAGCATTTCAACGGCAGTGCCGAAACGTCCGGCTGTACCTTCCGCAGCATTTCCCTAGCCCAGACATAGGTTTCCTTCAGAGATGCTAAGGAAAGGGTGGTAGCCTCTCCGCCCTAAGTGGACCCAGCCTCGAGGACCACTCGCGAGGTCCATTCTTACACAACACGCAGTATACATCGCACCCATATGAACTTCACAGCACGACACGCCAGTGCTCCATTCACGAGAACACACATGGACGAGGTGGACAACAAACACGTGGTGCACACTCATCCCCAGCGGCTTAATCCGCTGTCCTTAACGCTCTGATCTGCTCGCTAGCCACTACAGCTCACGGCCTGATCCCGCTCTAACATGCGCACTCACCCGATTGGACACGCCCTTGATCACTGCTTGGCACAACGACCAGTAACTGTTTTCCACTTGTCGTTGGGGCGGAGCCGGTCTTGCACTGCCCAGCCGCCACGTGTGTTATTTAGCCCCTTAATTCGCCGTATTCCTGGCCAAATCGAGACTGAGAGATGGTTGCCGAGCCGACCGGCCAGAGCTCTCCTCACTACCTAACCGCCGCCTACCTACAAGTTGCTCGATCTTCTTCGCTCCTCATGTCGCCTCGCCTGTCATACTGCCACACCTGTAAGTCTTGCACGTTATTTCTCCTGACGGATTCAGCGCATCCTCTGTTCGAGAAGGTGCTCCTCATCTTGCAACTTGAAGCGACCCCCACGCGCTGCCTGAACGGACGCACTCGCCATTTGCATGCCATGTGCAGCCCGCCATGCATCATCTTCGATGTCACTCAATACCCTCGATTAATGTCCGTACCACCGGGTTTTATACCTCCCCGATCATCGACGCTTACCCATATCACACGCCATCCCCGGCGATCATCCGCGATCTTGTCCTGGTCCCAGAGCGCCTCGAACTCCGCTATTGACAACCACCAGCGTTGCACGGGTCCACTTCGGCTTGCCTGAAACTCTACCATGTACTCCGGCACATAAAAACGGCCAGCCCAGTTGCGAACTCGTCGTCGACCCACTTCTACAATCGGGCCGTACACTTCGATCTCCAGCAGGCTTGGCACTGTCTGCTGCCGCTGAGGTCTCCATCGTCCTGTCAGCACCCGAGATATTCCTGTCCCAGGTTCTAAGTCTTGTCTCGTCGTTGCCTTTGCTGCCCCACTGGCTCCCAGTGCTCCAAGCTCTGTCCTTGGCTGGTCCGTAGTAGACTCGGTGCCGTTGACTTGGTCTTCTATTCTGGTCGCCGTATCTCTTGCTCTGATTCGCCGGCTCGTTCCTTTGTCCGTCGTGGTGAATGTGCCTTCAGTTTCGTTAATCCCGCTATGATCAATAGTTGGAGCCGTTGAACAGGCTGTGTGATCACGTGTAGTACGATGTCTCGCCGCCCGCTCTTCACGCGCTTGCTTCGCAGCCTGCCGGTGCCTCTGCTGCCATTCATCACTAGGTTTATCACCGCGTGCTTCTTTGGTCTGCTACGTTCGTCGTTTTTCGGTCTCGGCTCTCCGTTTATTAATTGCTCTGTGTGCTGCCTACTAGATACCGTGTCTCCATTGATGCAGTGGTCTATCTCGTTGAGCTTTCCTGGCGCTGTGCGCTCTCGTATGGGACTATTTTGCTCGAACGCACGGTCACCGGGTCACCGCCATGTATCTGCACTCTCCTGCGCTCGTCTGAAGTTCGCTATGATGGCTGTCCGATGTCTGCCGCTTCCTGTGCGCGGCTTAATGGTGTGTGCTGCCTCGTTTTTGTGCTGCTTCCGCCGCTCACCGTCGGAAAACTCACACTTGTTTCGGCTCGTTGTTCAGGTTGTAGTGGCCCTTGCGCGCCATCCGTCGCTGCTGTTCTAGCACTCCGGTATTCTACTGCCACCGTACCTGTTGGCGTTGTCTCGCTGGTGCAGCTGCGCGTCGATTCGGTGCCAGCACTTCGAGCGCCCGCACGCTTCGTAGACGCCGTCATGGGCTCCCCAGTGTTGTTAATTGGATCGCCATCACACATCACATCATCTGGTCCGTCTCGGTTCTCGTCTTCAAGCTCGATTATGGTCTGTGCCGCCGCCGCTTCCAGCAGCCCTTGTGGGTAATGATATGTGGTCAAGAAAATACAATGTGTTATGAGCGCGTCATCGGTGTCTTCACGCCGTACCCTCCACTTGTCGAAGCCTGCGTCGACCTCGATTCTCGCGGGTCCAACCCATTGATGTGCCAATTTAGTAATGCCTTTTGCTCGAGGTGGCTTTAAGATCCATACCATGTCCCCGACTTTGTACTGCGTGCGCTTCCTGACGACCTTGTTGTAATTCTTGGCTTGGCGTTGCTACCCTCGGCTGATCGCCGCATCGTCAATCCTCCTCGTAGCTTGCATCTGCCTTAGTAGCGCCCTGTGGTAGTCCACCCATGCACCAATCTGCGTCACGCGACGTTCTGGCAACAGCTCGTTTGGAGCTCGTAGCTTGCGGCCCATCATTAGCTCGTTTAGACTGTAGTGCGTCGTCGTATGCTGCGCTCCATTGTAGGCCTACGCGGCGCAAAGAAGCCATCTATCCCAGTCTGCTTGGTTCTCTGCCACGTAGAGCGAAACCATATATTTCCTGGTCTTGTGGTAGCGCTCTACGAGCCCGAGGAGCGCTGGACGATATGGCACAGGCGTCAACTGTCGAGTTTGCAGCATCTTGGCGAGCTCCTCCACTACAACACCTCCTAGCTCCGGCGTACCATCCATTACTAACTCGCGCATGGAGCCGAACTTTAGTACTATCTGTTCATAATAAACTTGTCTCCGATCACTGCTGTATGATTTGGTACTGCTTTTGCCACAGCGTTGCGGGTAGCATACTCAACGGCAGCAAGTACATATCGATTTTCGTCCGCTATAATTGGCAGGGGTCCAGCCACATCCAGGGCCCAACGGTCTCCGACATCACTTGTGCCTTGACTCCGGAGTGGTGGGATAATTTTCCTTTGGCTTCGTCTTGCGTGTGCCGCAGTCTCGGCACCCGTGAACCCACTGGCGAAATTTTGCCTTCATATCTGGCCACCAATTTTCCCTGGTCCGGCATGAGCACGGCCCCCAAGCCCGTGACCGACGCGTCAGTCACCAGCTCAAATGAGACCGCCCCAAACAAAAACGGTCTTAGTAAGAAAGTTGGCGTCTGGGGGTATGAATGCCAACGTGTTCAAGTGTGTTTTAACTTTATTTTGCAGTATCTACTGGTACTCTAGCATATCTAGAAGCTGAGAAATTGAGGGTGAAAGACAACAAGGCGTCTTAGTTGCAAAAACTCGAATTTTGGGAATTATATATCGTTGGATTCCGCTTTACGTGCAGTTTCTTAATCTGACTGCGGAATAGCAAACTTCGTAGCAGAAGTTTGTCAAGACGGTGAAAAGAGCATCGACTCGGCCTTTAATTACACGTTCAACCAAGGTTTAGCGACGATGCACCTCGTTTTATTTTTAGATCACAGCGATTTACCGGAAGTAGCTAATAGTTACTGTGGATTTTTATTTAAACCTGCATATGTCAAGTCTATTTGTTGTCGGTCTTTTACGCCGAGCACGCTTTTGAGCTCGAACTCTGAAAGGCACGTTTACACACATGGTAGGATGCAGGCAAAGCGCTCGCGTTCATTTCCTTGGTCAGCAGGCGGAATTGAAGAGCAGATACCCAATGCTGTCATTAAGCTGACGCGCTGACTCATTTACAGAGCTTCCAGTAGTCCTGTAAAGCTGTAGTCGATTGTAGGCTTTGGCGTTTTGAACAGCACGGCTGTCCCAGTAGCAAATCGATGCGGTCTACCACGACATCTTGGGCGCTCACCAACTCGGATTCACAGTCGCTGCAGCTCTGGTGGGACAGATTTTCCACAGAATCGCCTTGGTACGGCTCTTCAGCCCAGTCACTATCGTTGCTGTCATCGCTGTAAAGGGTGAGGCTATCTGTGCCACTTGTTTGAATGCGGTTAGCTGGCGGATTGCTGATAGGATACAGAGTTCGACGAGCACGTCGCTGAAGTGTCATGCTCGGCTTTCAGCAGTTTTGGGTCAGTGGCGGGAAGAATGAGTAGTGCCAGGCAATGCTTTAGCAGCTGGGTCAGGATAATCTTTTGGGCGGCCACATGAACAGTCGCCGCAGCGGCGACTATTCGATGGATGAACTTCACAGCGGCTTTTCACAAGTGTAATAGTTTTGGGTAAGACCGTTTTGTTTGGGGCGGTCTCAAATGGTCTCTTAAAGTCTGAGTAGATTAGCAATGATCTACTCGTTGATGCATATTTGAGATCTTCGAACGCAGCTTGCTGTGGTTCACCCCAATGCCACGCTACGTTCTTCCGCAGGAGCTTCGTAGTGGTGCAGCCTTACTGCCAAACCCTTCTACAAATCGTCTATAGTAGCCTGCGAGGTGTCGAACCGCTTGACTGCGCGAGCGTCTGTCGGCTGCGGAAACTTCTCGAAGCTGTCTACTAAACTCTTCATTTGTCTAACACCGTCTGCATCCTGCTCGTGGCCTAGAAACTCGAGGCGCGTTGTGACAAAGCTGCATTTCTTCGCTTTCAGCAACAGTCCGGCCCTCGCCAACCTTTCCTGAGCTGCGGCCAATTCCACGACGTGCTGTGCAACATTTCCCGGGTAAAAATATCATGTCGTCGAGATAAACTAAGCAACTCTGCCAGGTTAAGCCGCGTAACACCGCATACATTACTCGTTGGAGCGTGCCGGGGCATTGGACATACCAAACGGCATCCGAATGAACCTGAACAGAGTCTTGTCACGGTCTTCAGGAGCTACTGGTACCTGCCAGTAGCCAGCATGTATGTCTAACGCTGAAAAATACCGCGCGCCGTGTAACACGTCTAGCGTCTCGTCGATCCTTGGCAACGGATACACGTCATTCCTGGTGACTGCATTCAGCTGTCTGTATCTATGCAGAAATGAATAGACACATCCTTCTTTTTCACTAGCACCACGGGGAATCCCCAGGGTTCGTTGCTGGGCTCGATCACCGTGCTTCAGCATCTCCTCCCACTTTTCGTCGATAAGCTGCCGCTCGGCGTGGGTGCCGTCGCGGTCGTACTTTAATATGAGAGGTTCGCAACCAGTGTTGACCGTGTGCTCCGCGCCCAAGTCATTATGGGCGGGCAGCCCTCCTCGATTATATCAGGCCCGGATAATTGCGCAGCAACAGCATTACCAGCTCCCTGTCCTCGTTCGTCAAGTCGCCTATGTTCAGTTCCGCCTCATTGATGAGGGGTTTAGTCCAGACTCGCAGCGCGCTTCCTGTATCCACAAGACATTTCCTATCCATCTCAAAGAACATGTTATAGATGTCCAGATAATTAGGTTGGGTTTTCCATGGATATTGCATATAATGCGGGAATAATTTGCAGCTTGTAAGCGTTGTTGAGCGAACTTTGAGATACTTCCAGTCGGCGGCGGCATTGATGAGCTCCTTGCGATGTATAGTTCGCTGTTATCAGGATGAATGGCTGGTGAAAGTTAGGGCTATTAATAGCAAATAGTCATGGTACCTGAAACAGGGCGAGAGCTACGCTCTGTTTCTTAGCATACACAGTATGCGCGTATTGAGGAAGCGTAGAGTTAAAGTTTGTATGTAAGATAGAAATACACGGGCTCGCGTATTTCTAAAGCAAATACTTAACACTTTAGATCAAAAATAGAAAACTGAATTGAATGGCAGCCCGCCGCGTGGCGGGCTGGCCTTATCTTTACGCTAAACCTCTTTAAGATGATATCAAATTGCAAGGGTGAGAGCATGGTTGGCTCTCACGCATTTGCATGAAATGCATGCACATGATTGGTTGAAATGTGGCCCTTTCAACCAATAGCTGTGCGCCTGAGGGCCCGTCAATGATAGTTACATTGACGGCTCGTAATGTTGGTCGCTAGTGTGTCCCACACACTAGTGGGTTTGCGTGTATTAGTATACCCCGGGTACACTATCCTGTGTAGCCCCGCTACACCACCCTCTCAAAGTGCGAGTATCGCATTCGGGAGGTAACGGTGACCACGATCTCTTCTGTGGTCACTTTCCGTCTTCTTCGTTTAACGGAGAAGACACTCACGCTCATTTCGCAATGAGCGCGTCAAGCCGAGTCCCCGGGAGCCCCAAGGCTCCCGAAACTCCCAAGACCTCCGCAACCGGTGGGGATTCCCCATCGGGTGGCAAGACACTGTCAGTGCGTGAATATCACGCACTTCAGGAGAGAGCTCTCGTGAGCGCGAGCGCTAAGCAAGTCGGCGCTATCGTCGCTAAGGTAACCCGTCCCTTCGGGTCGGGTGAACCGACTGTCGCGCAGGCTGCGAAGGCTGCGCGCACCACGTCCCCTGGACGTGGTGATGATGAGGAAGACCCTGGCCTCATTGTCGATTACGACAGTGATTCTTTGGCGGACGAAGAGGAGCACTCTTCGCCCGTGGGGGACAAGCCTGCTGTGAGCAAGCCTCTTCGCGAGAGTCCGTCGCCGGGCTCTCGTCGTCAACGTGAGGACTCGCCAGAAGATGGCGAGGTCGTGCACGCTAAACGTGCACGGTCTGAGAGCAGTGGACCCGTGGAAACTCCAACCGCGGGTGTTTCTCCTTCCGCTCAGGCATCCTTGCCTGTTGGCGCAGAGCGGCTCAGTCTCAGGGAGCTGAGCCGTGGAATCATCGGAGCGCATTCATCGCCTCCGATTGTCCGACGAAGGCGGCCAGGGCACACCTTGTGCTCTCTTCCAAGTCGATACCATCAAAGATGATGATATCGTAGAGGCGCTCGGCTTCGCGGCCGGCTCCGATGAGCGTCGCAACTACTATGCGACGCTGTACCTTGCTCTTCGCTATTTCAAGGGCGCATGCCATAGCGCCAAGAGCAAGGTCTCTGAGACAGTCGCACTGACTCAGGGCTGGAACCAGTTCGTTATGAACTGGAACAGTGAAGCTCGTCTCGAAAGCATGCGTGAGCGCTATTATAAACATAATAGCGCTGGCAGGCTACCCGCTTGCACGAACTCAGTGCAAGCTGGTGTACCTTGTGCCGTTCCCCGTGGAGAACGGTGTCCAGTCTGTCCACCCAATGCGGACAGACTGCGTGAAACGAAGTCGATGGGTACTCGACGATACGAGTACCCAGTGAAGTCCGAGACTGGCGCTTTACTGTCTTCCCGGATGCCGGGAAGAGAGCACCCGCCTGATCCCGTTACGCGTCTACCAGTCCCCGGGGGCGTGGGGTGGTACACTGTCCAGCCGAGACCTAGTCTCGGCTCGGGCGGAGGTGGTGGCGGTCTTCGTACGCCATCACCATTTCCGGAATATCCCTCACGAGGATATTCCGCGGTTACGAGTCGTGTTGGGGAGGGTATCCTCTCCAACGACATCGAAAACGACGATGACCTTGGTCAGTGCGTGGCTCCTGGTGAGCTACAATTCGCTCGACAATCCAGCGAATTGAGCCGTCGGCAGCCCGCAAAGGTGTCGGTGGAAGGGGAAAACCTCGTCGCTTTGATCAGCCGCTTGAGGCTGATCAGACCTTCCAGCAACTGGCGGCTGACTATGCTGCCTTCCGCCGTGAGGCTTGGAAGACGATCGCTGAGCAAAGTCAGCTGATCTCGAACCTCTCGTCGCGAGTGTCCGCTTCTCGCGAGACAGCGGGTGACGCGCTGTCTCGAGTCGAGGACGTTGAGAGGAAGTTTGCGAAGCTCGTTGAGAGCGTTCGCATGCGTCGCTCGCGCTCTGCGCGCGAGCGCGACGAAGGTGACGAGTCGTAGCTCGACCATCACGCTTCTTCGTGCCCATGTTGGATGAGCGCGCGGGCGTATCATGCTCATGATACGCCTTCAGTCGCCCGACAAAGAACGTCGGGTGCAGTCTCATGCTGGTTGGTATGTCCAGCGTGTAGGCTGTGCCTTGGCGATGCAAGACACGAAAGGGGCCGATGAAGCGTGGAGCAAGCTTGCTTGCTCCAAAGTCGAGACTGCATGTCTAGCCAAGTTTTGCGTAGACAGTAAAACTAATGAATTCGTTTTGAACTCACTAATGTTGTTGCGTGACGTCTTGTCAGTGTTCATCTTCTGTCGGTCGACAGAAGATGCAATAGCATCACGAACAAACCGCATGACGGCTTGTAGATTCTGCACGAAGTCTTTCGCATCGACATTGGTCGTGTCGACCAATGCGTCCTTGTCCGCTATCGTGCCCTGCACGATGCGCTC
>JAAVTI010000315.1:0-11880 GCA_011947335.1 Phytophthora constricta
GGGTCGATGTGTCAATTGATGGCGGGTCATCGCAGGCTAGTGCAGGCGGGCGTCGGTGTTGCTGACCAGCGGCGGTGGCGCTACGACTAGCGGCGGCGTGGTGGTCGTGTCGACGAAGCGCTGCGTCCGGCGGGTGGTCAGTGGTGACATCGATGTGAGCACGAGTGCTAGCAGCGTGTCAAGTGGGTCTGTTCGTGTCGCGAGCGGGTCCGGTGACGCTAGCGCTGGGTCTATCGATGTGTCCGGGGCTCTTCTGTGAACGGAGAGGGCTCTCGCATCTCTGTGCTGGGCGGCGCGTCCGACGCGTTGACTGGCGGCAGCGTGACGATCGTCAGCGGCGAAGGCGTGTCGACGGAGAGCGGTGCCGTGACGGTGAGCTCTCACGCCGGTGTGGGAAGTGCTGTCAGTGGCGCGGTGTCCCTTTTGAGTGGTTCGGTGGAGGCCGGGTCATCTGGCGTGGTTTCGATCTCGTCTGGCGCGTCTACGGAACAGTCGAGTGGGTCTGTGCGCGTCGGTGGTGGAGACGCTGCCGTTGCTGGCGGGTCTGTGACTGTGTCTGGCGGCAGCGGTTCTGGTTCTTCGTCTGGCTCCGGTGGTGAGCTTGCTGTGTCTGGCGGTGCCGGCGCAACGGGCGGCGATGTGACGGTGTCTGCAGGCGCTAGTTCGTCAGGCGTGGGTGCGTCGCTGTATGTGTCGAGCGGACAAGGCTTGGTCGGCAGCGGCGTCGTGCAGCTGTCGAGTGCGTCTGGCTTGACGTCGGGCGATGTATCGATTTCGTCCGGCTCCGCGTCGGACAGTGCCGCTTCGGCAGGAAACATCAAGCTGTCGGTGGGTTCGTCTGTGGCTGACGGCGGCATGGTTGACGTGCGCGGTGGGTCTAGTGATGAGTCCGCTGCAGGCGACGTGAAGGTGACGGGTGGATCGTCTTTGCTGACGTCCGCCTCGGCAGATGCTGTAGCTGGCGCCGTTCGACTGGAGGGCGGCGCGTCTAGTGGCCCGAACGCGGGCGGTGTGGTGTCTATATCGGGCGGCGCCGGCGTCATGCAGGGCGGCTCGGTGTCCGTGGTAAGTGGCAGCGGCAGTGACGCGTCGGCGAGCAGTGGCGATGTGACATTGGGGTCGTCTGCTGCGGGCGCTAGCGGCACGAGCGGGTCCGTGGAGGTGCGAAGTGGCGCTTCGGACGGCGGCGTGTCTGGTGACGTGACGCTGGGCAGCGGCAACTCGGTGGACAGCGCGTCTGGGACCGTGGAGGTTGTCGGCGGATCAAGCACGTCCGACGTGGGTGGTTCTGTGTCGGTGCGTGGTGGCAGCAGTGGCAGCACGTCTGTGGGCGGCTCTATGTCCTTGCAGAGCGGGCTGGGCGGTTCGGCCAGCGGCAGCGTTGCGGTGGCAAGCGCAGATGCGACGACCTCGAGTGTGAGTGGCGACGTGAGTGTTGGCACGGGCAGCGCGGACTCGGTATGTCTGGGTCGTTGTCGGTGGTATCTGGCGACAGCTCGAGCGCAGCAAGCGGATCCGTGGTCGTGGCGAGCGGCAGTTCGACGTCATCGGATGCAGGCAGTGTTGATATCCGTGGCGGGTCGACGGACAACGCGAGCGCACGCGGAGGCTCTGTGTCTGTGTCGTCTGGTCCGGACGGCACGATGAGTTTGGTTAGCGGCGCTCGTCGTAGTGGTGAAGGCGGGACGGTTGATGTTGCAGCCGGCGATAGTACGAGCGACACTATAGGCGGCGGCAGCGTGAGCGTGCGCGGCGGGTCTCTGAGTGGGTCTTCGGGCGTCGCGGGTGGCGTGTCGTTATCTGGCGGCGTGGGCTCGTTGGGCGCGACAACTGGAGGAGGCATTTCTCTAATCGGTGGCGCGAGTGACGCTGGTGTCGGGGGTCGTGTGAGTGTCTCGTCTGGTGCAGGCTTGCTGGGTAGCGGCACAGTGAGTGTCGAGACTGGTGCGAGTGTGCTTGGTGCTGGTTCCAGCGGGTCGATGACGGTCGGCAGCGGCGTGTCGGCGGATGAGGCTTCTGGCGGTGTGACTGTCTCGTCCGGGTCTTCCATCGCGAGCGGCAGTGGCGACGTGTCGGTGGAGTCCGGGTCGGCCGATGCAACAGCCGGCAGCGTGTCGGTGTCAGGAGGCTCGAGCATCTCCTCGACGGGAGGTGCTGTGTCTGTCATGAGTGGCGCCGGCATTGCCACAAGCGGCATTGTGTCGATTGGCAGTGCTGCTGTGAGTGACACGTCGGCATCTGGCGCGGTGTCTTTGGAATCTGGGAAAGCCGTGGACGGTGCATCCGGTGCTGTCCGTGTGGCCAGTGGATCTAGCGATGCTGCAAACGGTGGGTGGCTGGACGTGGTCGGTGGGTCTAGCGGCGGTGCTGGAGCTGGAGGCACTGTTGCTGTGACTGGTGGCGACTCGTTGGCGGGAGCTTCCGGATCCGTGGAAGTGAGAGGTGGCTCCTCTTCGTCAAGTGGTTCGGGTGGTTCGATTCGTGTTTCTGGTGGCTCTTCTTCGAGTAGCTCAGGCGGTGACGTGACGATCTCGAGTGGTGCTTCTGGCAGCGGTGTTGCTGGCAGTCGCGTCGAGGTCCGGAGCGGCTCGGGTGGTGGCTTGAGTCTCGTCCAAGGCGATAGTTTTGCCGTCGGCAGCGATGTGGAGGTGCAGGCGCTGCCACCAGTACGTCGGCTGCGCAGAAGGTGAAGATCGTAGGCTCTGCGAACTCGCTGGGCAGCGGCGGTGATGTGTCAATTGATGGTGGGTCGTCGCAAGCTAGTGCAGGCGGGTCGGTGTTGCTGACCAGCGGCAGTGCCGCTACGACTAGTGGCGGCGTGGTCGTGTCGACGAGCGCTGCGTCCGGCGGGTCGAGTGGTGGCATCGATGTGAGCACGAGTGCTAGCAGCGTGTCAAGTGGGTCTGTTCGTGTCGCGAGCGGGCCCGGTGACGCTAGCGCTGGGTCCATCGATGTGTCCGGGGGCTCTTCTGTGAACGGAGAGGGCTCTCGCATCTCTGTGCTGGGCGGCGCGTCCGACGCGTTGACTGGCGGCAGCGTGACGATCGTCAGCGGCGAAGGCGTGTCGACGGAGAGCGGTGCCGTGACGGTGAGCTCTCACGCCGGTGTGGGAAGTGCTGTCAGTGGCGCGGTGTCGCTTTTGAGTGGTTCGGTGGAGGCCGGGTCATCTGGCGTGGTTTCGATCTCGTCTGGCGCGTCTACGGAACAGACGAGTGGGTCTGTGCGCGTCGGTGGTGGAGACGCTGCCGTTGCTGGCGGGTCTGTGACTGTGTCTGGCGGCAGCGGTTCTGGTTCTTCGTCTGGCTCCGGTGGTGAGCTTGCTGTGTCTGGCGGTGCCGGCGCAACGGGCGGCGATGTGACGGTGTCTGCAGGCGCGAGTTCGTCTGGCGTGGGTGCGTCGCTGTATGTGTCGAGCGGACAAGGCTTGGTCGGCAGCGGCGTCGTGCAGCTGTCGAGTGCGTCTGGCTTGACGTCGGGCGATGTATCGATTTCGTCCGGCTCCGCGTCGGACAGTGCCGCTTCGGCAGGAAACATCAAGCTGTCGGTGGGTTCGTCTGTGGCTGACGGAGGCATGGTTGGCGTGCGCGGCGGGTCTAGTGATGAGTCCGCTGCAGGCGACGTGAAGGTGACGGGTGGATCGTCTTCGCTGACATCCGTCTCGGCAGATGCTGTAGCAGGTGCCGTTCGACTGGAGGGCGGCGCGTCTAGTGGCCCGAACGCGGGCGGTGTGGTGTCTATATCGGGCGGCGCCGGCGTCATGCAGGGCGGCTCGGTGTCCGTGGTAAGTGGCAGCGGCAGTGACGCGTCGGCGAGCAGTGGCGATGTGACACTGGGGTCGTCTGCTGCGGGCGCTAGCGGCACGAGCGGGTCCGTGGAGGTGCGAAGTGGCGCTTCGGACGGCGGCGTGTCTGGTGACGTGACGCTGGGCAGCGGCGACTCGGTGGACAGCGTGTCTGGGACCGTGGAGGTTGTCGGCGGATCAAGCACGTCCGACGTGGGTGGTTCTGTGTCGGTGCGTGGTGGCAGCAGTGGCAGCACGTCTGTGGGCGGCTCTATGTCCTTGCAGAGCGGGCTGGGCGGTTCGGCCAGCGGCAGCGTTGCGGTGGCAAGCGCAGATGCGACGACCTCGAGTGTGAGTGGCGACGTGAGTGTTGGCACGGGCAGCGCGGACTCGGGTATGTCTGGGTCGTTGTCGGTGGTATCTGGCGACAGCTCGAGCGCAGCAAGCGGATCCGTGGTCGTGGCGAGCGGCAGTTCGACGTCATCGGATGCAGGCAGTGTTGATATCCGTGGCGGGTCGACGGACAACGCGAGCGCACGCGGAGGCTCTGTGTCTGTGTCGTCTGGTCCGGACGGCACGATGAGTTTGGTTAGCGGCGCTCGTCGTAGTGGTGAAGGCGGGACGGTTGATGTTGCAGCCGGCGATAGTACGAGCGACACTATAGGCGGCGGCAGCGTGAGCGTGCGCGGCGGGTCTCTGAGTGGGTCTTCGGGCGTCGCGGGTGGCGTGTCGTTATCTGGCGGCGTGGGCTCGTTGGGCGCGACAACTGGAGGAGGCATTTCTCTAATCGGTGGCGCGAGTGACGCTGGTGTCGGGGTCGTGTGAGTGTCTCGTCTGGTGCAGGCTTGCTGGGTAGCGGCACAGTGAGTGTCGAGACTGGTGCGAGTGTGCTTGGTGCTGGTTCCAGCGGGTCGATGACGGTCGGCAGCGGCGTGTCGGCGGATGAGGCTTCTGGCGGTGTGACTGTCTCGTCCGGGTCTTCCATCGCGAGCGGCAGTGGCGACGTGTCGGTGGAGTCCGGGTCGGCCGATGCAACAGCCGGCAGCGTGTCGGTGTCAGGAGGCTCGAGCATCTCCTCGACGGGAGGTGCTGTGTCTGTCATGAGTGGCGCCGGCATTGCCACAAGCGGCATTGTGTCGATTGGCAGTGCTGCTGTGAGTGACACGTCGGCATCTGGCGCGGTGTCTTTGGAATCTGGGAAAGCCGTGGACGGTGCATCCGGTGCTGTCCGTGTGGCCAGTGGATCTAGCGATGCTGCAAACGGTGGGTGGCTGGACGTGGTCGGTGGGTCTAGCGGCGGTGCTGGAGCTGGAGGCACTGTTGCTGTGACTGGTGGCGACTCGTTGGCGGGAGCTTCCGGATCCGTGGAAGTGAGAGGTGGCTCCTCTTCGTCAAGTGGTTCGGGTGGTTCGATTCGTGTTTCTGGTGGCTCTTCTTCGAGTAGCTCAGGCGGTGACGTGACGATCTCGAGTGGTGCTTCTGGCAGCGGTGTTGCTGGCAGTCGCGTCGAGGTCCGGAGCGGCTCGGGTGGTGGCTTGAGTCTCGTCCAAGGCGATAGTTTTGCCGTCGGCAGCGATGTGGAGCTGCGTGCAGGCGCTGCCACCAGTACGTCGGCTGCGCAGAAGGTGAAGATCGTAGGCTCTGCGAACTCGCTGGGCAGCGGCGGTGATGTGTCAATTGATGGTGGGTCGTCGCAAGCTAGTGCAGGCGGGTCGGTGTTGCTGACCAGCGGCAGTGCCGCTACGACTAGTGGCGGCGTGGTCGTGTCGACGAGCGCTGCGTCCGGCGGGTCGAGTGGTGGCATCGATGTGAGATCAAGTGCTAGCAGCGTGTCAAGTGGGTCTGTTCGTGTCGCGAGCGGGCCCGGTGACGCTAGCGCTGGGTCCATCGATGTGTCCGGGGGCTCTTCTGTGAACGGAGAGGGCTCTCGCATCTCTGTGCTGGGCGGCGCGTCCGACGCGTTGACTGGCGGCAGCGTGACGATCGTCAGCGGCGAAGGCGTGTCGACGGAGAGCGGTGCCGTGACGGTGAGCTCTCACGCCGGTGTGGGAAGTGCTGTCAGTGGCGCGGTGTCGCTTTTGAGTGGTTCGGTGGAGGCCGGGTCATCTGGCGTGGTTTCGATCTCGTCTGGCGCGTCTACGGAACAGACGAGTGGGTCTGTGCGCGTCGGTGGTGGAGACGCTGCCGTTGCTGGCGGGTCTGTGACTGTGTCTGGCGGCAGCGGTTCTGGTTCTTCGTCTGGCTCCGGTGGTGAGCTTGCTGTGTCTGGCGGTGCCGGCGCAACGGGCGGCGATGTGACGGTGTCTGCAGGCGCGAGTTCGTCTGGCGTGGGTGCGTCGCTGTATGTGTCGAGCGGACAAGGCTTGGTCGGCAGCGGCGTCGTGCAGCTGTCGAGTGCGTCTGGCTTGACGTCGGGCGATGTATCGATTTCGTCCGGCTCCGCGTCGGACAGTGCCGCTTCGGCAGGAAACATCAAGCTGTCGGTGGGTTCGTCTGTGGCTGACGGAGGCATGGTTGGCGTGCGCGGCGGGTCTAGTGATGAGTCCGCTGCAGGCGACGTGAAGGTGACGGGTGGATCGTCTTCGCTGACATCCGTCTCGGCAGATGCTGTAGCAGGTGCCGTTCGACTGGAGGGCGGCGCGTCTAGTGGCCCGAACGCGGGCGGTGTGGTGTCTGTATCGGGCGGCGCCGGCGTCATGCAGGGCGGCTCGGTGTCCGTGGTAAGTGGCAGCGGCAGTGACGCGTCGGCGAGCAGTGGCGACGTGACACTGGGGTCGTCTGCTGCGGGCGCTAGCGGCACGAGCGGGTCCGTGGAGGTGCGAAGTGGCGCTTCGGACGGCGGCTTGTCTGGTGACGTGACGCTGGGCAGCGGCAACTCGGTGGACAGCGCGTCTGGGACCGTGGAGGTTGTCGGCGGATCAAGCACGTCCGACGTGGGTGGTTCTGTGTCGGTGCGTGGTGGCAGCAGTGGCAGCACGTCTGTGGGCGGCTCTATGTCCTTGCAGAGCGGGCTGGGCGGTTCGGCCAGCGGCAGCGTTGCGGTGGCAAGCGCAGATGCGACGACCTCGAGTGTGAGTGGCGACGTGAGTGTTGGCACGGGCAGCGCGGACTCGCGTATGTCTGGGTCGTTGTCGGTGGTATCTGGCGACAGCTCGAGCGCAGCAAGCGGATCCGTGGTCGTGGCGAGCGGCAGTTCGACGTCATCGGATGCAGGCAGTGTTGATATCCGTGGCGGGTCGACGGACAACGCGAGCGCACGCGGAGGCTCTGTGTCTGTGTCGTCTGGTCCGGACGGCACGATGAGTTTGGTTAGCGGCGCTCGTCGTAGTGGTGAAGGCGGGACGGTTGATGTTGCGGCCGGCGATAGTACGAGCGACACTATAGGCGGCGGCAGCGTGAGCGTGCGCGGCGGGTCTCTGAGTGGGTCTTCGGGCGTCGCGGGTGGCGTGTCGTTATCTGGCGGCGTGGGCTCGTTGGGCGCGACAACTGGAGGAGGCATTTCTCTAATCGGTGGCGCGAGTGACGCTGGTGTCGGGGTCGTGTGAGTGTCTCGTCTGGTGCAGGCTTGCTGGGTAGCGGCACAGTGAGTGTCGAGACTGGTGCGAGTGTGCTTGGTGCTGGTTCCAGCGGGTCGATGACGGTCGGCAGCGGCGTGTCGGCGGATGAGGCTTCTGGCGGTGTGACTGTCTCGTCCGGGTCTTCCATCGCGAGCGGCAGTGGCGACGTGTCGGTGGAGTCCGGGTCGGCCGATGCAACAGCCGGCAGCGTGTCGATGTCAGGAGGCTCGAGCATCTCCTCGACGGGAGGTGCTGTGTCTGTCATGAGTGGCGCCGGCATTGCCACAAGCGGCATTGTGTCGATTGGCAGTGCTGCTGTGAGTGACACGTCGGCATCTGGCGCAGTGTCGTTGGTGTCTGGGAACGTCGTGGACGGCATCCGGTGCTGTCCGCGTGGCTAGTGGATCTAGCGATGCTGCAAATGGTGGGTGGCTGGGCGTGGTCGGCGGGTCTAGCGGCGGTGCTGGAGCTGGAGGCACTGTTGCTGTGACTGGGGGCGACTCGTTGACGAGAACTTCCGGATCCGTGGAAGTGAGAGGCGGCTCCTCTTCGTCAAGTGGTTCGGGTGGTTCGATTCGTGTTTCTGGTGGCTCTTCTTCGAGTAGCTCAGGCGGTGATGTGACGATCTCGAGTGGTGCTTCTGGCAGCGGTGTTGCTGGCAGTCGCGTCGAGGTCCGGAGCGGCTCGGGTGGTGGCTTGAGTCTCGTCAAGGCGATAGTTTTGCCGTCGGCAGCGATGTGGAGGTGCGTGGCGGGGCTGTGGCCAGTTCGTCGGCTGCGCAGAAGGTGAAGATCGTGGGTTCTGCGAACTCGCTGGGCGACGGTGGTGATGTGTCAATTGATGGTGGTTCGTCGAATAGAGCTCTGGGCGGCTCCGTTCGTATCGGAGGCGGTCGCAGCGAAAATACGAACTCGGGCAGCGTGCTGGTTCGGGGACAAGACTCTGCTATGGATGGTGGTCAAATTAGCTTGTTTGGTGGAGCTAGCAACTCGACTGTCGGAGGTAATATTTCTGTGAGCGGCGGCGACATTGTTGGAAAAGGCAAGCCAGGAATTGCAGGCTCGATTAACTTGGCAGCAGGAGCATCGACTGCCAGTGGGTTCGGGGGCTCTGTTGCTATCAACAGTGGTGCTGGCGCCGAAACTGGTGGAACCGTAAGTATTTCCGGAGGCTCTGGACCAAAGGTTGTAGGAGGAAACGTATTGCTTTTCTCTGGTGATGGCGCTCGAAGTGGGGTTGTCCGTATCGAGACGGAAATGCTTCCAGTTCTCAATCAGGCGATGTATCCATTAAGTCTGGAAGTTCTGCTGCATCAGCATCTGGGTCTGTTGTCTTACAAGCAGGGAGCAGTAGTAAGGCTAAAGGCGGAGATGTAGTCGTTAACGCTGGCAGCAGCTCTTTGCTGGTACTGGTGGTAGCGTCTCCATTCAAAGTGGAGCGAATGGTCTTGGCCAGAGTGGCGATATTCGCGTTGCTAGCCAATTTTCAGCGTCGCGTACAGGCAGCGGCTCTCTTTCTGTCGAGAGCGGTCAAGTGAGTCAAGGATTAAGCGGCTCGTTTAAAGTGTCCACTGGAAGCAGTGAACTGGGGCAGTCTGGTTCGTTGGTCTTGTCAACTGGAGACTCGAAGGGTATCCAAGGAGACATCAGCCTTGTCGCTGGATCCAGCTCGGGGTCATTGTCTTCGGGAGGATCCGTCTCGCTGAGTGCTGCAGCCAACGGCATGGTGAACATATCAACAGCGGGTCGATCGTCCACCTTATCTGGGGACGTGAGCATCCGGGTTGGGCTCACGACCACGATGAATTCGGGAGGAAACGTCAATGCTTCGGCAGGTTCTATGTCGGGTCGGTCTGGCGTCGGCGGCAGCGTTCTTCTTCAAGGTGGCGGCGCGATTGCTTCTTCGCGTGATAACAGTGACGGTGGAGGAGTTGCACTAGTGGGTGGGTCTAGTACGAGTCGTTCTGGTGGATCGGTGCAGGTAACTTCGGGCGTTGGTCCGAGCCAAAGCGGATCAATTCAAGTCTCCTCTGCTAATGGTGGGTCCGCAGGAGTTAGTGGGTCCAGCGGAACGGTGTCTGTTGGAAGCGGCCGCTCTCTCACGGCATCAACCGGAAATATGACTCTGGCTACTGGAACTTCTGATGCGAGCAGCAGCGGTAACGTGTTTGAGATCTGGTACAGCTGCCACGTCTGCGGGTAGCGTATCGGTGTCGGGAGGCTCGAGCATTTCCTCGACCGGAGGCGCCGTGTCTGTCATGAGCGGCGCTGGCAGCTCCTCGAGCGGCATTGTGTCTGTCGGCAGTGCTGCTGTGAGTGATGCGTCGGTGTCTGGCGCAGTGTCGTTGGTGTCTGGGAACGTCGTGGACGGCACATCCGGTGCTGTCCGCGTGGCTAGTGGATCTAGCGATGCTGCAAATGGTGGGTGGCTGGGCGTGGTCGGCGGGTCTAGCGGCGGTGCTGGAGCTGGAGGCACTGTTGCTGTGACTGGGGGCGACTCGTTGACGAGAACTTCCGGATCCGTGGAAGTGAGAGGCGGCTCCTCTTCGTCAAGTGGTTCGGGTGGTTCGATTCGTGTTTCTGGTGGCTCTTCTTCGAGTAGCTCAGGCGGTGATGTGACGATCTCGAGTGGTGCTTCTGGCAGCGGTGTTGCTGGCAGTCGCGTCGAGGTCCGGAGCGGCTCGGGTGGTGGCTTGAGTCTCGTCCAAGGCGATAGTTTTGCCGTCGGCAGCGATGTGGAGGTGCGTGGCGGGGCTGTGGCCAGTTCGTCGGCTGCGCAGAAGGTGAAGATCGTGGGTTCTGGGAACTCGCTGGGCGACGGTGGTGATGTGTCAATTGATGGTGGTTCGTCGAATAGAGCTCTGGGCGGCTCCGTTCGTATCGGAGGCGGTCGCAGCGAAAATACGAACTCGGGCAGCGTGCTGGTTCGGGGACAAGACTCTGCTATGGATGGTGGTCAAATTAGCTTGTTTGGTGGAGCTAGCAACTCGACTGTCGGAGGTAATATTTCTGTGAGCGGCGGCGACATTGTTGGAAAAGGCAAGCCAGGAATTGCAGGCTCGATTAACTTGGCAGCAGGAGCATCGACTGCCAGTGGGTTCGGGGCTCTGTTGCTATCAACAGTGGTGCTGGCGCCGAAACTGGTGGAACCGTAAGTATTTCCGGAGGCTCTGGACCAAAGGTTGTAGGAGGAAACGTATTGCTTTTCTCTGGTGATGGCGCTCGAAGTGGGGTTGTCCGTATCGAGACGGGAAATGCTTCCAGTTCTCAATCAGGCGATGTATCCATTAAGTCTGGAAGTTCTGCTGCATCAGCATCTGGGTCTGTTGTCTTACAAGCAGGAGCAGTAGTAAGGCTAAAGGCGGAGATGTAGTCGTTAACGCTGGCAGCAGCTCTTTTGCTGGTACTGGTGGTAGCGTCTCCATTCAAAGTGGAGCGAATGGTCTTGGCCAGAGTGGCGATATTCGCGTTGCTAGCCAATTTTCAGCGTCGCGTACAGGCAGCGGCTCTCTTTCTGTCGAGAGCGGTCAAGTGAGTCAAGGATTTAGCGGCTCGTTTAAAGTGTCCACTGGAAGCAGTGAACTGGGGCAGTCTGGTTCGTTGGTCTTGTCAACTGGAGACTCGAAGGGTATCCAAGGAGACATCAGCCTTGTCGCTGGATCCAGCTCGGGGTCATTGTCTTCGGGAGGATCCGTCTCGCTGAGTGCTGCAGCCAACGGCATGGTGAACATATCAACAGCGGGTCGATCGTCCACCTTATCTGGGGACGTGAGCATCCGGGTTGGGCTCACGACCACGATGAATTCGGGAGGAAACGTCAATGCTTCGGCAGGTTCTATGTCGGGTCGGTCTGGCGTCGGCGGCAGCGTTCTTCTTCAAGGTGGCGGCGCGATTGCTTCTTCGCGTGATAACAGTGACGGTGGAGGAGTTGCACTAGTGGGTGGGTCTAGTACGAGTCGTTCTGGTGGATCGGTGCAGGTAACTTCGGGCGTTGGTCCGAGCCAAAGCGGATCAATTCAAGTCTCCTCTGCTAATGGTGGGTCCGCAGGAGTTAGTGGGTCCAGCGGAACGGTGTCTGTTGGAAGCGGCCGCTCTCTCACGGCATCAACCGGAAATATGACTCTGGCTACTGGAACTTCTGATGCGAGCAGCAGCGGTAACGTGTTTTTGAGATCTGGTACAGCTGCCACGTCTGCGGGTAGCGTATCGGTGTCGGGAGGCTCGAGCATTTCCTCGACCGGAGGCGCCGTGTCTGTCATGAGCGGCGCTGGCAGCTCCTCGAGCGGCATTGTGTCTGTCGGCAGTGCTGCTGTGAGTGATGCGTCGGTGTCTGGCGCAGTGTCGTTGGTGTCTGGGAACGTCGTGGACGGCACATCCGGTGCTGTCCGCGTGGCTAGTGGATCTAGCGATGCTGCAAATGGTGGGTGGCTGGGCGTGGTCGGCGGGTCTAGCGGCGGTGCTGGAGCTGGAGGCACTGTTGCTGTGACTGGGGCGACTCGTTGACGAGAACTTCCGGATCCGTGGAAGTGAGAGGCGGCTCCTC
>JAAVTI010000316.1:0-40757 GCA_011947335.1 Phytophthora constricta
GTGAAAAAGAGAGATTGAAAAGAGTGTATTGGTTTGAGAGTGTGTTTCCTTGAAAGAGAGTGGTGCGCGTGCGTTTTGTGAAGAGAGTTCAGGGGTTACCAGGTACCCTGAACGCAGATCTCTATTGAACCTGGATTCAAGACCCACCATCCAAGGGTCTATAAGAATAAGTGACGGTTGTTTATTTGTATTGAATTCTCTGTATTGGATTATCTGAGTGAGTGTGTTCGTGTTCTGACCTGCGTCCAAGGATTGGATGTGAAAGTGCTTTCATGAAATAAACCGAGCATTCGATACTGCTAGTCTATACTAACCCCCATACAGGGCCGCCGAAGATAAACGACACCAAAAGGGATACCACAAGGTGACACGCCAACCCTGGACGTAATTCTCGCCGGAGAAACTGCGTTCAGGATCCCCACTGGTTGGAGTCGACCGTTTCTAGGAAAAGGGCGCCTTCTACGTTACTACCTGGGCTACCGCTATACGCCTCATGGGCGAAAAAGGGGCAACGACCTCGCCACAGATCTGTTTGCCGAACTTGGTCACTTTATGTACCCGTCGGAGGGCTAGATCGCTCTTCTCGTAGCTACTGAGGATGCGAACTCGTGAAGTGTAGAATGCCTAGGCGAAGCTTAGAGGGTGAAGCAGCACGGGAACCTTCGTGCTGTTGCCGTGTAGTTGTCCAAATCGACGGTATTCGAGATCCGGGTTCCGATCTGGAGGGGGGACTTGATCCGGGACTGGGGTTGCCTTGAGGCGGTAGTTTTCCTTTGCGATGCTTGCCACCTCCTTGGGTGGGATCTTGTGAGTTAAGAGGCGATAGACGCTCGGCCACGCTGAGAACTCCGGTTGATCTAGGATCTGCGCTTGAGAAGGAGATCGTAGGTACGTGCGAATCCGGCTAAGTAACTTCCAGATCTGACACATGACACTTGCGATCTACCTTTAGGGTTGGTGGTGCTTTTGCAGGGCCAATGTAATTCCCCGCTCTTGCGCTTCCAGGCACTTGTGATTGACAATGCAAATTCGACTCTGATTTATGGTACCTATTAAATCAGAGTCGAATTTGCATTGTAAGGAAGTGGCTCGTTCCTACACCTTACCTACCCATCAACATATGTTTTCCCAACTGGATCTTGACTGTCTTACCGAATCTTGACTGTCTTGGATCCCTTATCTTGTATTGACGCCCCGAGATCATCGATTTTGACTCCTCGGAATCGCCGATCTTGACTCGTCAGGATCGTCGATCTCGGACCTCCGATCTTGACTCCTCGGGATCGTTGAACCTTGAATTCCCACTGACAGCATTTCTTGCCTACCACTTATCCTCGTCTTCCACTAAACCGTCCATCGGTTGCGTTTATCCGAAAACAATAAGACAAAATCAATTGGAAGAAATTGAGTAATCTATTCCAACTGACAGATGATATTAACCGAGCAGGGTGGTCATTTAGATAGGAAAATGCTACTTAAGAAGCAATTGTCGGAGATCTTGATACGTGAGTTTCCATCTAAGCTATCATGGAGGTTAGTGTCATGAGTTTTAAATTGTCTGAAGGTTTCATGCGGGAGTCGCAAACGAACTTGATTGGAGTATCATGAGCAGGTTCCAAAATTATCAGAGCACTGTATGAGAGACTTTGCTGATAAATTGGATTGAGTTGAGATAACGCGCTGTCAGACACATTCTGAGGAGTTCTTAACATATTTTGCGAATATGTTATACTGGAGGAACGACTACACATAACAGACAATTGTTTGAAGCCTGCTTGCGAGGTAATGTTTGCTACCTCGATTGATTATTAACGAGTAGGTACCATACTACTTTATGAGACATTTCGTACATAGACTAGCTTGGTATATATTAGTCGATTCCAATAGATGTCTAAGGACTTTGTCCGAGAGTTTAGTCACACTGTGAATTGGCGTGGAATCACGCTACAGCATCACGCAGGTCATAGGACGTTATAAGATATATTAATAGTGAGCTAGGTTGGATTGTTTTTGCTTATATCAGAAAATATCAGCGGACTTAATGAGAGAGTTCCAAGAAGTATCGGATTGGCAATTTGGTAAGCTCGCATCAAAGAATATATGAGTCATTCATTTGAGAGTTCGAAGACAAAGTGATATGGAAGAAGATCGCTTGTATTCAAAAGCTATCTGCGGAGTTCATTCGCGAGGATAGCAGCAAGGTTGGACCTTATGGTAGCTCTAAACTCAGTAAGACACTGAAGCGCGATCGCGGTATCCGTGCATTTAAGTTGGATCAGCAGTTGCCTATGGAGTGAGTGACCATGGTAGTTTCACATCTGTGAAGAAGTAGAATTGTATGATTGAATGACTGAACGTCAAGTCAAGAGCAAAAAAAATAATTATTTATTTATTTTTGGACTTTAAATGGACGTTTATTACGAGAAAAACGTTTTTGACTAATGACGTCAAGTCAAGAACGTATCATGTACTGCAGGTATAGCGGAGACACTGTGTATACCAGCGTAAAATTGATGGCATCAATAAGATTAGTCATTGGTATGTTCAGGTATAGATCCTGTCAAATTTGTATGGATGGATTTGAGTCAGATTAGTCAAGTCCAACTACATGTATATTTCGAAATCAGTCCAACCACGTTTCATTTGTATACATGAGTCGAACCACATCTCTATGTTATAAATCAGTCCAAACACATTTTGATTTTATAAATTAGTCCATGGTATCATTCATTGAATCAGCTGGTGATACGTGACGCTCCAAAATACTATCTGAGGGATATTTATCATAGGATCTTACTTTGTATCCCTTGCCGTGACATACACAACCATAATTTTTATAAATGCGTATACCATCAAGCGCAATATAATATAGTGCGCAAAGTAAGCCCCTACAATATATTATATTGTAGAGGGCTTGGTTTCGTATTGGAAGTAAAAATGCGATATAGCATCAGCAATTGCTGAAGCTCCCAGCTCAAACTCTGATACAATATCAATAAATCAGAGTTTCATCCAAAATGAATAATAGACTATTGGTACATAGGAATACGGATGAAAGAGTGACTTATTAGTATTGTAGACATTGTAAAACGAGTATGGATGTGTCCCTCCACCTAGCTCATTTGAAGAGCGGCGACGCGATGTATCTCCTCACCTATCTTACGTCAGGAGTGGAGACGCGGATACTTATCTTACTTCAGACGTGAAGACGCGGATGCGCTTAGCTTATTTTATTTTCATAATCAACGATGAATTGACTCAAGTGCTAGCTTGCTTTCATAAAAGGAGAGGGGCAGGCTGCTCTAGATAAGCCACTACCACTAGAACACGTTTGGGAGGAGTAGCGGACATAGTATGCGACCGATTCGGTCTCGCCGGGAGTGGCCGCCAGCATTTCCTCGATAACACCAGGAGTGCCTACGCCTGATATGTAGCATTAGGTTGGTGTATCCCGTGCCCGTCACACACTTCCGAACCGCGCCGCAACGGCAGCGAAAGTAATCGAGAATTACCTCACCGTACTGGTCGCGGCACGACCGGAAGTAAAGGCTGTCACCTGCTGGTTGGTGAAGGTGGTGGAGGCGCGATGAAAAACAAGCATCTTGTGCGGTAGGTGTGGGTTTTAGCTGTGACTGATATTGAAAATGTACGCGAGTACGCTTTCCTTGTGGCGTGGCGTACACACACCAATCATCCTAGGTATGGTTGGTTGCTATGCTCAGCCATAATTAATCTAAGATAAGAGGATAAGAAGGATAAATAACCGATATTACCAGTTAACTGCGGGTAAATAACGTATTGCATCATTGCTTACCCGGGCCGGTGGGTCCCGGGGATAAACGTAGTTCGTGGAGTGTGGGCCACGTCGTGGCCCACTCAGACTGAAAAGGTTGTCTAGTGCACTACACCTAATTATTAGTTTCCTTGACATTTTAACAAGCTATCTGTATAGCACCAAATTTCAGGAAATTACTCAGGTGACCAGCATATGTGATTTTGTGAATCATTAACGACTCTCAATTGCAATTGCCTCTAAAACTCTGGATATACATATCAAGAGAATTACGCGTAGTATGCACAGCAGTGTCAAGCAGTAAAAAAATGTCACTCACCCCTCTAAAAATCTTCTTGGTTAACTTCCTTTCGCTGGCGGCTTAGTGCAGTTAGCTGGTTATCTCTGTATCTGCTGGCTGCTCAGGCATCAACGCCATACACCATCTTCACAACACTCTTTGACGGGCGGAACTCATATAGAGCGCTTCTGGTCTACACACGGTATCCCTGGATGGACGACTTCCAGGCATGAATGACAGGCTACCGTCGTGATGGGGTTGGTAGGGCGTTATTCGATTAATGGTTCGAAGCTAACAGACACCCCGAGCTTAACGAGCACGACCGTCAGCAGTACCATATTTTGTATTTGTTTTAGAAACGCTATCCCAGCACGATGAAGAAGTCGGACTACTCCCCTGGTGATAGCTCAAGTACCGATGCGCAGCAGTCATCGTGGAGCAGCTTCGCTGGCGCGATGCGAAATCCGGATGACCAAGAGCAATGGTTTGATACGTTTTCGAAGCTCAAGCGCTAATTCGAGCGAGACTTTGCTAGCTTTAAGATCGACATGCATCTGAAGCCCATCGAAGAGGGCGTGCTGTGCTGCGTTGGGTGGCTGCAGTATCGACCGATGTGCTACGTTGACTGCCAGCGAGCAGTTATCGAAACACGCTTGGGCAAGAACGGGTGCATCTCGCACGAGCTAGCGGCGATGGTGCAACAGCTGGATGAACAGGTATGCATGGTGGCTACCAAGAAGCAGCGGATGCTGATTCGAGAGAAGGAGGTAGCGGTCGATTTGTTTGATTCTCTCCCGTACGCGCAACTGGATCCCGATGCAATTCTACAAAGGATCGCGACATGGAAACTGCGTTCTTCCAGCGTAGGCATGCCTGCGAGAAGACGGAGATTATACAACGATCGCTCGTCTCACGCGCCACTGAGCGCGGTGTATCAATTGCCGAGCTTAAGGAGGTGCTGAAGGTTCAGCAAAAGACGACGGAAAGTACTCGCGTGCCAGTAGAAGACCAGAACCAAGAGATCAGGGAGCTACGTCGCGGGGTCGTCGAGGTGAACCAGAAAATTGCCTAGATGAGCGGGACGCTATCAACGCTGCTTGATGTAGGCAATCGTCAGTATATGTAAAGCGACCTCACAAAAAATGCCTCGAACATCCATAAGTACACACTCCCAGAGGGAGCGGACCGGACATCCTAAACAGAAATCCAACTACGAGCTTTTTAACTACAACAACTATAATAAACGCTATTGGAGCTGGAATTACCGGGGCTGCTGGCACCAGACTTGCACTCAAGCTCGGGTGGGTGACGACATTAACGTAAGTCAGTACACGGGTTGTGGATGCGCCGCTGTGGGGACCGGGAGGTAATGCCGGACGAGCCTCGATACGCCCCGGTGCCGAAAAGTCCTCTAAGTATAATGGGAGGCACTGGACTTGTCTTCAAGTCCTCAATTGGATAGGGCAAGTCTAGGTGAAATATTTCACCAGACTTACATCCTGTTTTCATTTTGCCGTCTTCCGCGCACTTGCACATAAAACGGCCACCCCATTGGGACAGCGTTCAAGCCAGCTTGACCGTCGTTCACTCGCCAAAGCGTCACGCACACCGCCTTTACACGACCCAGTCGCCGGAGGCTCTGCCTAACGCACAAACACTTTCGCCTGCTTCCCCACACACCAAGTGCCGGAGGCTCTGCCTAACACTCAAGGACTTCGCGCGCCCCCACGAATTTGTGCCGGAGGCTCTGCCCAACACTCAAGAACTTTGCGCGCCCCCGCGAATTTGAGCCGGAGGCTCTGCCCAATTCTTCAGTGCTCAGTCCACACGACACAGTCGTCAGACGACCTAAGTTGGACCCTTTGCGCCGCGCTCGGACTCAGTTCGCTCGCAGAAAAGTACCCCCCGCCCAAGACTCTTCGACTCGCGGACTCTTTTCCAGAGGGAAACAATCAAGGCTCGTTTGCCGTCCTTTTTATCCTGGGAGGCATTGAGGGTAGCGGACTCGCGGTTACCGTAAAGGGACTGGAACGAGCTACGTGCGTTGACTGAAAGAGAAGAGGACAGTGCAGTTGGCCACCCGTGCATTTAGGTGCAACCCGATGTTTTCCAACTTCCAGCTTGAGCGTCCCTCTCTATTGACTGGAGCTGCCTCTCAGTGTTTTACGTGGGTCAATCCCCTAGAGCCTGAGTGCGCAAAGCCTCTCGATACTGAGGTGCACGTCAACTGCAGCCACTGTCACCGCGGCCGAACCGTCTAAGCGTTTACCACTTCGCGTGGTGCTAGTATAGTGCGCCCTAGGCAAACTTCTCAGCCAAGCCTTAATAGGCAGTTGTCCTTATCGCTCACTGATTTGCGCTGGTCCCGCGAATTTGCCTCGGACTTTGTTCAGGAGTGTGAGTAGGTTATCTACTCCAACAACTGTAGACCAGCTTGTGCTGCACTAGCCTAAAACAAGTTCAAAATAGCGCCTCCCCTCCTTATCACACGGAGTGCCCCAGCAAAAGGGACAAAAAAACAAAAAAACAAAAAGGCCAACCCGTAAAAGAGTCCCTGCATATCTTAGATTTTCCCCCGACATGTTACCATGCCGAAGCCAAGATCGCCGAGTCGCCGCTTAACATTCGCGCGCCAATTCACGTCCGAATCACTGCTCGAAGCCAGCGAACTCGCCCTTTCGACAGCGGACTTAAATGGATTGCGCTCAAGTGCACTCAAGCTGGCGCCGACTCCGACCGCCCCATCGGAATTGCACCAGATGTGGATATCATGTCCCACGGTGACAAAAGTTGGCATCTCAGTGAAATTTTGGAGGAACTTGCGACAGACGTCCAGCCAGTCGCCTGGAAGGAAGCCCGCCAAGATCGCTCTCTCCAAGACTTCAAGCTCATCCCTTATACTGGGATCCGCTTCACGTGCACCTCGCGAAACTCGGCCGCCAGCCTCAGTTTGTCCAAGCTGAAGGCCTTCGGCCAAGATATCCAGGTCCCGCGGTTCTCGAAGTATGGCGCTCGTTACCATGTCGATTTGGTGCGACTCCCGGATGAAGTGACCGACCGAATGATATTCGACTGGTTCAGGTGCCGCGGGCATCGCCGACGTTTGTCTGCCCGGCGTTTGCTCGCAACGGCCTTTCCTCGCGGGAAAGGACTGTACACTTCAGCCAGAGCATGCGACAAAATTTTGGTTCCCTCGGAAGATGCGCCACGTCGAGAAATCGAGTTCACGTCTCCTGATGATGGGATGGTTCACTACCGTCCATTTTTCGTGAACCACAAAGTCGCCCGCTACAATTAGGTGACACCACCCTCTATTCTGGCACGCCAGCAAGAGGAGTCTGAGCGTCATCGCCACGCTGTGGATACACCGGATCGTGGCTCTGTCACTGAGACACCGCCCGAATCCACCCCAGCTGGATTTTCCTCTCCCTTTATGGCGTCTATTCAACAGACGGAGGAAAATCCAGTGAGGGCAACGATCCGCCAAGCACGCCAGCAGCCTCCCCTTCCAACGACGGTATGGGCAATATACCGCCTTCGCTGGATGAAGATGCTAGCGACGAAGATGCAATGGAGACTGACCTTTCCGAATTGATGGACCGAACGGTTTCGGCGCCTAAGCTTGCACCGGCTGCGGCGGTGTGGGCCAAGACTGCCACTAATCGCTTGGCTCTCCTTAATAAGGCTGGAAGCTCCACCACGGAAGTGACATAAATTTCCTACACTTTCGACGAGGATGGTGGTTTTGCCGAGGCCACAGCTTTGGTCAAGCCAAATTACTATGAGCCGCTCTGGCTCGATGGCTTCGATGATGCCACCCCAAATGGCACTATGGTTTAGAATTGCGCCGCGACGAATTAGACGACGCCTCCATTGAAAGCAGTCCTGTTCACAAGACCGCTACAGCTTATGCGGAACTCGTCGCCCCGGCCACACTGTCTTACGATGTGGAAACCATGACTCGTGCGGAACTCTACGTCTTCGTCGATACTTTTGTGAAAAAGCTCGACAATCTCTCCGCTGTTGATCGACTAGTTTGTATTGAGGCGAACCCGGGTCTCATGCTTTCCGCAATTGAGACCAATGCAAGTCTTGACAACCTGGCTATTAATAGGGCTGTTTGTCGAATTCTAGTCTGCACTCCACCGAGTGCGGGTACGAACCTGGTAGACCGAATGGCCAACCTTGGCGTGACTGACAACTCCATGGCGTCATTTAAGCAGATACTGAAGAAAGCCAAGTCACTCCAGTAAGATGCCAAAAATATATTTTGACTCTGGCTGCTTGGGATGTGGTACTTCACATCATGGCCTCCACAGTTTACCAAGATCCGCTCAAGCTTTTCGTGCTGACGGAAGAATCACCCCGATTTCTCACTAATCTCACGATTCCGCTTTTGCCAGATCATGTACTCTGGAAAATTAGTTTCAGCTCTTTTGCCGCAGAGCTGCAAGAGTATGAAGCTGCTCCTGACTTCCTCAAGATCCTGATTGAAGACGTCCAAGGTATGAAACCCTCTTCCACCGGAGACTTGACTCCTCGCCTTCATTTCTAGGCAGGAGCCTTGGGCTTTAAGGCTATTTCGCTCAATATGAATGGGCTTAATAAGCCGTCGCTTCAAATTTACCAGGACCTTCTAACACGCTACCAAGTGATCGCCCTCCAAGAGACTAAGCTTACTCGCCCGGCCTCTTTGGAAGACAACACTTACTATCTCATGCTGCGGACGCTAAAGCCTGTGGCTTCTGGTATCACCAAGAAAGCCGCAGGTTTCAGAACCGCAACGGGGTTGCCCTACTTTTTAGTGGGGCTCACGCCTTTCAAAACCTTCAAGACGTGACCTTAACTTTAACTAGAGACCCTTTATTGAGCAATCGGTATTTGGCTGTCTCCAGTCAGTTGGGGTCACAACAAATATTTTTCCACGTGATATACGCTCCGGTTAACTCCTCTGCACGCCTAGATTTTTTCAAGGCTTTACCACGTGACTTTGACGACTCTGCGGTTCACATAGTGTTTGGCGATTTCAACACTACTATGGACCCAGACTTCGACCAAGCCTCCCAGATAGTCGCACGATGAAGACGCCGGCCGAGCCGAACTCTTTAACTGGATGATTGCCCTGAGATTGCTTGACTTTTGGCGCCTGAAAAGCCCGATAAAAAGGAATACACAGGCCCCGATACGAAAAACAAAATCGACTATTGCCTAGCAAGCGTCGATTTCTACAGTCAGTATATCCGCTCTAGCTCTCACTTATTTGGGGTTAAGGTGGGTAAATCTGACCATGTACCAGTTTATTTTTCTGCTTCGTCGGAAGAAATGTCTAGTATGGGAAGACTACCGTTTAAGTGCCCGTCTTGGTTGCTTCGTTGGCCGTAAGTTCAAGACTATTTAAAATCCAGTCTGGCTTGGCTTATGGATTCCCTAGATCCTAGCTGATACCCAGGCTGTATATTAGATGAGCACAAGCGGCGTGATCGTATTTTTCTGAGCAAATAATTAATGAGGCGGAAAGGAGCGACGGGTGCTCAGCTAAGGGATCTCCTTAATACTCTTCGCAACGCGGAACATAAAAAAACAAGCGCTTTCCCCAAGTGAGAGTAATAAACGTCGGGTTCAAGAGGCGAAATAAGTCTTTTCGAACTTTACTACGGCTCTAAGGGAACGCAATGCAGTCAATAAGTTTGATATGATGGATGTGACCACGGCTGAAACCTCGTCGAAACATTTCTTTCGACGTCTGGCGATGTAGTAGGTCGCACTTCGAAACACGCTAACACAGTCGGGGGAACCTGGCACTTCCTTCAGGGTATAGCCGAATGTATTGCGCTTGCTGGCTTTGTAGTAAAAGCTAAACTGATGATCTAAACATGCATGCCAGCTAGCCGCTCTATTTGCCATCACCAGCGTCCCAGTGATGGCGACTAACTCTCTACCACACTATTACCAGCTTGAGCTGGCGAACGCACGCCAGTGCTGACCCAGCACTCGCTGGTCCGCAGCATAGTGGCTAACATCAATCACCTGCACGCACGACGCCACTCGACTGCATGCACGTGGTCATGGTTGTGCTTTCATGCAACCACCCACTACAGTCCCCTTCCAAGCTCAATCTGACCACACGGCAAATCTCACTTGAGTCATCATTAGTAAGTAACCGCCCGGTGTACTTTTTACATATGTCGGTACCACTCTATGTTGAAGTGGTGACACGATGGGTACAACTTGCACCAGTTGCAGTTGCAACAAAACTGACCCGTACGGCCCCGGATTTATTACCAAACTAATGATAAAATCAAGGTAAGACCATAGTAGCATTATCACTGCTTAGCAGTCTCTAGCAGAGCTGCCAAAAAGCGTTTTAGCTTCGGATAATTGGTTGTAGCAACGTACTGTTGCACTAACGTACTCACGTCTTTGTGCATTGCTGTTAGAGGCTCCCACGAGTCCCCTATTGCCTCGAGACCATGCCAACCCACTTCAACTCCGTAGGTTTGGTTCTTGGCATTTCATCAGTGTTGCAGCATCTCGCGCACCCGAAGAACAATGCCTTGGGCTGACACATGTTCGAGCAACCCCCAGTTACTTTTCCTTGTCGGCAAAGAACTTCAGCCGTGACGCGTGCACGTCACTCTCGTCTCCTGTCACAATGTGTTTAATCTTGAAGAGGTTGAATTCTTGCGCTGTAGTGACCACGTAGGGGCTAACCCACGTGACCAGCAGCTTGTTCTGCCTTTTTCGTCCACTCTGGACCGCAGTACATAGTCGTCAACGTTGAAGTTGACCACGTTATCACCTCGCTCCTTTTTCTTGTTGAGGAGGGTCTGCTTGAGACGAGCATTTTCTACAGCTCTGTGCATATATGTGACACTGCTGCGTAGCTGTGCCAGGCTTGCATTAATCTCAGTCGATGAACGGGCTGGTTGTACACTGTTAGCCACCTCGGGTTCTAGGTACACTGCCCGCAGTGGCGACGGGGTTCCAGGCCAGTGAACAGCTCTGCGAGTGTCTTCCCGGCCAGTGAATGCACGGTAGCGTGGTTGAGGCTGGCCTGTACCACCGGTATCAGGTACGACCAGTCTCTGTGGTTTAATTTGAAGTCGAGTATCAGGACTCTTAGGACTTGTAATATATCCCTGTTGACTCACTCAACATACCCGTTAATCCGTGGGCTGTAAGCTGGAGAGAATATTTGCTTGCACTTCAACCTCATGCATAACTCATCAATCACTTCATTCTTAAAATGACTGCCTTGATCACTTATCCACACTCTTGGTATTCCAAATCGGTTGTGCCACTGCATGATAGCATTAGCCGCAACCGAGCTTGTTGGGGTTTCACATTGGACTAGCTCACAGTAGTGACTCGCATTGTCCTTTAGTACCAGTAGATACTTCAACGTACCATAGGATTCACCTAGGTAGATGAAATCCCAATGTAACGCTTGGTTTCGCTCATTGCATCGATAGGTTTCACCCCAGGGGCTCGACACTATCTTTCCCTTTTACATGGTGGCACAGGAGGCAACTCGCCAGAAATCTGTCCACGCATTGACGGAGGTGAGGCACGTGGAAAAACCTGCCGAGGTGTGCCAGCATGGCATCTCTCCCCGGTGGCCCTGAGAGCCGCAATGTGCAATGATGCACATGCGGCGGAGCAAGTCTGTAGCAGCGGTGGGTATCCATAGCTTATTGCCCTTACGCCGAACCTCATCAATGCCTTCTGGATAGCTGGCCATCTCTGCCTTGGTCCCGAACTTCCTCTGCGCTTCGATAATACTCTCCATGGTAGGCCATACGAATCCCTCATGGTCTAGCGGTCTCAGAGATAGTCGGTTCTGTTGGCGTTGACCACGCGTTCTCACTCGTTGGGTGATAGTTGTCGCTGGTAGTCTTGTCCAGCGCGAACGCATATCAGCCCAAACATTATCCTCACCTACGATGTAGTGAATCTCGTAGCGAAACTCTCCGAGTCGCATTGCCCACCTAAGCAGCTTGCCTCGGAAGTGCTTCTTGACAGTCACATCGGGGGCGAAGACATGTATCAAGTTACGGTGATCGCAGAATAGACGAAAGCCGGTGGGTCGGAGAAGAAGGTACGGAAGCTTATCACACGCTGTCACAATAGCGAAAACCTCCTTCTCGAGCACACTCCAATTTTCCTGAGATCCCGTGAAGGTCCCACTAAGACACTGCAGTAGTCGATGCTTTTGGTCTGCGACCGGTATGTCGCGTTGCCACATTTGTACATCTGTTACTATGACACTCCAACCCACGTCGGAAGCGTCAGTGAAAACCGACAACACGCCGTCGGGGCTGGGGTGCGCGAGCATGGCGGATTTTGCGAGACATTCCTTTACCCCATCGAATGCAGCCTTTTCTGCGTCAAGTGAGGGTCAATGGCAGTCGAGCCGCAGCTCGTTTGGTTCGTTTCCCACTTCCTAATGTCGAATCAAGCCGCTTTTGCAGTGTCTTCACATGAGTCGCATAGCCAATGAGGCTGCCTCGCATCCAATTGCGCGCGATCAGGAACTGTTGCAAGTCCCCGGCTGTGCGAGGCAATGGCCTCCCACGTAGAGTCGCAATTCGTTGTGGGTCATGGTGCACGCCTTCCCCGTCGATAATTTTCCCGCACCATTTCACCGATCGTTGGAATAGACTTGTTTTAGAAGCGCTCAATTTGAGCCCGAACTCATTCATCAGTGAGAACAGCCTATTGAGTTTCTCCAGGTATGTGTCAACATCATTCGTGTAGAGCAGCAAATCGTCCATCCATCTGAGGAGGTGCTAGTACAGCAGCTTCTCAAAACACTTCTCCATTGTGACTTGAAAATGGAGGGCTGCATCAGTACATCCTTGGGGGACACGAGTCGGAGTAAACACGTTTGCGTCGGTCATGTAGCTTAGGATTTCCTGGCTTGCTTTTGCTAGAGGTAGCTGCCAAAATCCCTTAATGAAATCGAACAGTCCGAGAATTTTCATGCCTCGGACATGCTCGAATATCACCGGCAGGATATGCATCACCCCTGGGATTGCCTCCCTCGCTACATTGGTGGGGCGGTGGTCATTTGTCTGTCGGTACTCCTCCTTGCCCAACTTTTTGATTGGTAGCGCTGGGCACGCCCACCTGCTCGACGCATTTTCGTAGACACAACCCAGTTTGAATAGCTCCTCATTAAATTCCTTAAGGAATTTCCGTAAATGAGGTGGGTACTGCCTCGGTTTGCAGCGAAATAGTTTTGCATCTTACTTCAACCTTAATTCCAGTGGTGGAACTTTGGCTGGAGGTTCTGGCCCAAATGCAGTCTTCATATGTCGTGCATGTACACGATAGTGCGTAGCTGATTCTCTTAATCAGGAGGAACACCATTTCCAAGTGCCTTCACTATCATGGCCTCGACAGCGTGCCGTACATCACCGTCTGGCGCACAGCCAACTCGACAGTCAGCTTCGAACCCAATCGGGTCGTCATCCAGCACATCAGTCTGTCGAGCCAACTGCTCTAGCTGTCGATCAATGTTGATGCCCAGCTCGTCTTATATGTCCCCACCCAGTATGAATTCCTCTTCATCCTCCTCAATCACAAGCACCTCGAATGGTTTTACTGGTCTCACTGGTCCAGCAGCAGTGTGCAGCAGCATATGCAGGAGAACGGAGCGGTAGGCAACAATCTCATGTTTACCCACCATCTCACAGGTAATCGGACGAGTCAACTTGGTAGTTTTCACGAGACTTCCCAAATATGTAAGCTCTTTCAGTTATGGTCACTGATTATGCTATTGTTTGCCCCGGTATCAGCGCAATAGGGCATGGACAATCTCTCTTCCAACACGATGGTCCTATCATGTTTCGAGAGACAGTCGTTTGTGCGCTTCAACCTTCACGCGACGTGATTAGCCCTCTTCGGCCCTTTATTGCGGCTGCGGCGTTCGTGAATTTGCATCAGTAGTTCTTTCTTCTCATCTGCGGCTATTGGGCAGTGAACCAACCAGTGGTCACCTTTGCACTTTAGGCAACCTCCATCCGGTGGGTTCGACTTTCCTTGATGTTTGGACCTCTGACGTTCTGGCTTAGGCGCGCTGCCGATGCCCTTTAAGGTCTGCTTATTATGGCGTTCAACTTTCCGGTACTTGTGGAAAGGCTGAGACTCTTCATTTGGCTGGTTGTCCTTTCTTTTGCCCTGATCCTTAGAGCCCGAGAGCTTCCGACGTCGGAAATCTCGATCTTGCTCGACAGCCTTAACCAGGATCAGCTTGAACAACTCTTTCTCCTTTTTCTTGGCCGTCCTTGCCTGGCATTTGATAGTGGGCGCAATTTCTTCGCGTAGGCTCCGCGGCTCCAACGATTCCACCAATAACTTGCACTTCAGTCGGTGAAAAATTCCTGCCAATCTTGTTCCTCAATGTATTCCCGGCTTCTTGCAAAGACTCTATGATCCGTTCCTTGACGTCACTTTCGGAAATGTCAATCGTGACATTTTCCTTAAAAAGTGCAGCAACGTCGGGAACGGAATTGTTCTTGACAGACGATATGATTTCGTCAATCTTGGTGAGTATAAACTCGTCAGTGACGTTTTCGATGTCAACGTCCCAGTCGAATTCACACCACACCTCTAGGAGGCGTTTGTTGAACGACTTCTTGACACTGACCAGCACCTCAGTCATCTTCTCAGCATTATTCTTGCATCGCATGGCGACTTCTTCCTCATACTCGCGTCGCTGTTTACGCCACTGCACTAAAGCAGCACACGAAGTGCTCTTGAGCTGCGGCGCTGCAAGTGGCATGAAAAGCGCCATTGGCACAGTCGAATTTTCGCCAGTCGAATTGGCTGCACCTGTAGCCGGAGCGGGTGTTGTCGTGCCACTGCGTGTCGTTCTCTTCTTTTTGACCTTGGCACTGCTAAAGAATTCTTGGCTGAACTCAAGCTTAATATTACTTCGTTCGACACACCGGACGGGGTTTCCAGTGATCTCGAAGTGATTAAGTCAACGCATTGTGAATATTGGGGAAGCAGTTTCAGTCAGGCTCCTGGGATCTCAATGTAGAGCCAAGAAGTTTTGACGAAACAAAGCTAAATGACATTCTGCAGTACAGTGATCGGAGGCTGACCTCAAGTCAGAACTCATTTATGGAAGCTCCGCTTACAGCTAATCATTTCGACTACGCCATCAAGACTACGGCTCGAGGGAAAGCGCCGGGACCCGATGGCTTGCCGGCAGAATATCATCAACTTTTCCGCTCTGATTTCTACTACGCTATCAAGACTACTGCTCGAGGGAAAGCGCCGGGACCCGATGGCTTGTCGGCAGAATATCATCAACTTTTCCCCTCTGAGTGGGCTATGGTTTTAGAACTGGTATATGCGGCCCAATTCCGAAAAGGCCATATGTCAAAGTTTCAACGCCGAGCTTACATCTCGCTACTCTTTAAGAATGGCTCTCGATCAGACCCAAAAAATATCGGCCGCTGACCCTGTTGAGCCAAATGCAAAATTTGGACCCAAGGCTTTAGCATATCGCCTTAACCAAGTTTTACCGTCGCTGTTGAATCTCGACCAATTTAGATTTATGCCGGGTAGAAATATTCAGCATGCTCTACGATACTTTTGGATTTCCAAGAACACTGTGCGCATCGAGACTCCCAGATCCGGCGGGTGCTATTTGCCTTGATTTTGCCAAGGCGTTTAATAGTGTCAATTGGCACGCGCTTGATGTTGTTCTGAGCCACTGGGGGTTGGCTCAAATTTTTGCCACTGGATCAAGACTTTTTCAAGGGCACTTTAGTACATGTGCTGATAAACAATTCCCCTCAGAATACTTCAGTCTAGGGACGGGTGTACGTCAAGGCGATCCGTTATCCCCAGGGTTGTTTGTGCTCTTTATTGAGCCCCTCCTGTGTTACTTGCGGACTACAAACTGGGATTTCGCTATCAAGCTTGGAGGCATTTACCACCATGTCCTCAGCTTCGCTGACGATGTGACTGGACTGGTGAACAACCTTTATGAAGCTCCAGCTTTCCTTCAACGAGTTCGTTTTTGCCAAGCAACTGGAATGAAACTTAATGTGGATAATACGGTTATATTCCCCTTCCGGCCCTGGCGAGACTCTGATACAGCACTACAAACATCACTTCGCAATTGCGGGGTTCGGGTACTTCAGAACGGTGAACACACAAGGCTTCTTGGTATTACAGTCGGCCCTGACTGTAGCCCTGATGTGCAATTTGGTTGCTTGTTAGCACGCTTTCAGAAACTATGCGTTCTTTGGCGCCGGCGAGCCCGAACATTGCGCGGGCGAGTGTTGATTCTAAAACCATGAATTTTTCCATTTTATGGTTTTTACTCAGACTCAAGCTGTAACGTCAGAAAAGCTTACGCTTTTCAACTCGTTAATGCGGAATTTTGTTAACAACACACCTTCCTCAAATGTGGATGACCCGTCAAGCCGTAGCCAATTTCCTAGTCAGTGGCACGCTCAAGCTTCAATTAATGGGGGATTGGACTTGCCCACTGTGAAAACTTCGGTAGAATTGCTCCATGTGAACTTGATCCGGCAGCTTATTAAGCACTGTCGACTTAACGTGGCCTCTCCGCTTAAGTGGTTTATCCCAGCTCAAGCATCTTTTGACACGGCCCTTTAAGGCCAACGTGTGGGTCTTGATTTCCTGTACATTCCGCTCTCGGCAAGTGCTACTTCTACTAGGTGGGCGTTGGTCCCGCTATACTGGAGGCAAGCCTTATCGACGTGGTCTGGTAAGATACTACCGAAACTTCTTAACGAAAACCCGGTCTTCACGAAGTTGACCTGGCCAGTTTGGAACAATGTATTTCTCCGGTTTACCCAAGACCCGAAAACACTGTCAATCCTCCATCGGAAAGCTTGGAACTATCTCAGCCACCAATGCATTGTGCGGATTCTCCATTTATGCCAGTGCTTTGGCTCGGTCCCTGATAGTGAAATTCTACGTGAAGCTTTATCGGGCTCGTCAATTACCCACCCAAGCGCAGTAACAAATGTGGTATTTAAGCTCAGTCGCAGACTTCAAGTACCCGGTCGTTATAGTGATTTTAGTATATGCCCTCTACCACCCGATGCAGAGTTGGCTGCTTTTGACTACTGGACTTTTGACGGGCGTGATATTATCTGTGTACCCAATAAGGTGATTCTCCGACTATTAACTACTGCTGAAGTGCCTCCTCTTCCGTTGAAGCAACTGGATGTTGACACAGTGATCCTTTCAGACCGTTTCTGGATCAGTAGCCGTGGCTTGGATAAGCACGTTCTCCCTGTTTTCGCTGACTTTGTCTTCCGCCTACAACACAACGGACTCGGATTTCGATACAAATTCGGCTGGCACACGGAAGATACAAAGTGCATTTATGACTGCGCTGTGGTGGAAACCCCAAAACATTTACTATGGATTGCCATATGGCGGCCAGTATTTGGCGGATTTTCCTTCCCACTTTTGAGCGTATCTTTGGTCGTCCGAGATAAGCAGTTACAATGACGTTAAATCGTTGATTAACGCTTTATTGCAGTTGGTACTTCCTAGTACGACGTCTGATACTGCTGTAGTATAGCGAGGATCGTAAAAACGCGTTCACGACCCAATAACGTACGGTCCCGGACTACCAACTACAGAAATGGGTGCTCCGATCGTCCATGTGGATGCTGAAATCTTATCGCATTGCCACCCCGTCGGTGTGCAAGTTCCGCTCTTCCGGGGTCTCTAGGAGACGCGCATGGGGTCAAAAAGAACTTGTCGTGGAGAGACGTGGGACTGAGGTGCTGCTACAAGATAAGTTATTCAGACACCAGCTGGTGAAGTTATCGACAGCGATCGAGTAGCTCACGATCGGAGCCGGTGGGCAAGAATACTGTCTGGGCCCTGCGGTTTGACTGGTTGGGGTGCGTTCCATTTCTCTCCTTACATTTTCATTTTCCGCTTCATGTAGTAGAATCTTAAGAGAGTGTCGATCTAGCCTGGCCAAACAATCAGGGATTCCACCGTAGTCTTCCTTAGCATGTAGCGAGTACCTATATATTTTCCCGCCTAAAGCGAAGACGGAAGGTGCTTGGGCAGAAGGATGCAAAATTGATTTTTTTGTTCTTTAGCTTCCATAATATTCACTCTATCTCCCTTCTCCTCTATGACCGGTTTTGCTGGTCCGCTGATGGCGCTTACACTGGGTTCTGCCTTAACCGTTTGACTACTGGTATTGCTAATAGACATTATTCTGTCCGTATATGGGCTACATACAAGCTTTTGATTGGCTGATAACTGTTGCACTTTCCTTATGTACAGTGTCGTGTTCCTTACAGACGAAAAAAACGCATAAGTCTGTGAACGCTTGCACTAATTACGTCATGAAGGAGAACAGGTCCTATCTTTGAACATGTTGTAAATCACAAAAACCTTCTCCCACTGGTGCGAGGGACCAAATCGGCTGTGCGACACAATCGGATTGGCTAACTGAATGTATCCATCTGTTGCGCCATCTATTTTTGTGAAAGCATACCCTCTTTTGACCCGAAGCAAAACTCAAATTCAGAATGCTTGTAAGAAGACCAACTTACAGATGGACAAGGGGTGCACATTTGAGGACGAGTGCACAATTGAGAGCGAGTGCACATCCGAGGACGATAGAACGACAACTGGTCACTGGGACTTTTTCTTGGAATTCATTTCGCAATTTTCTCTCGTGAAGCGGAAGCCCTACAATGGACCTACCGGAAACCAGTCGCCTGTACAGTGCAGCCGTTGCTGCAGCTAAATTCGCAGATGAGCGACTTGAGGCTCGTACACGTGCGGACTACAACGGCAGCCTTCGTCGTTTTGCGGAGTTTTGCACCACCGAAGGATACCCAAATCCCCTGAACCAGCGATTTGTCCAGCTACCAGCCGTGATAGCTGCGTTCATCAACAAACTAGCTACGACGAACACGAGCCAGTGGCCAGCTGAAAAGCTACGCGCTGCCATCAGTTGGCATTACACGAAGCCCGAAATGTTATCTGGTAGCCATCCACATGATCGATGGGTCGTCGAGACGGCTGCGGACGGATCGTTGGTACATCGGGGCAACCCAGCTCGATCAGCAGCCATCATGCAGATTCCCGCTGGGCTCAGCAAAGCCAAGAAACGTGAGCGGACCCCCAAGCGCGCTTCTCCGATGTCGCTGGTGATGTTATCCCGGATGATGGCCTATCTCGAGTCAAGCTCTACGTTCAACGATACGATGCGCATTTGGTTTTCAGCCGTGTGTTCGTTGGCCTTCTACGGAATGTGCCGCATCAACGAGGTTCTACTGATGAAGAAAGGTGATATCCAGCTCAGGCTTCAACGACGATCGCGCAAGAACGGTGCTACGATTAAGTTTGGCTGCTTCACAATTCGCGACCGGAAAACTGACCATGATCCGCTAGCCAGTCGAACGTACTCGCTGCATGTACTACCCAACGAAGAGCGTGCCGCAGAAGCGTTGACGTATCTGGAGAGGTGGTTCACGTATTCCAGTACGCATCTACACCACAAATGGAGAGACGATCATTACGCGTTGTCCTCCCTGACAAAGATCCCTCGTGGTGGGGCTCGAAGCGGCGCAAAACGACGCAAGTGCTCCAAGAACGTTACTACTGGCGGAGAACTATTTGATTACGTTGGGATCAAGTGGGGATCGCCGATGTCAGACAGCAACTTTACACAGGTTCTCAATATAGTTGCTGATGCTGCCGGAATAAGCAAGAGCCTCCTGGGTGATGACATTTGGTTCACATCTCACTGTTTCCGTCGAGGTGGTGCCCAGTACAGATTTATGTTCGCTCCGGAGAAGAGTCGGTGGTCACTTAAACTGGTGAAGTGGTGGGCTGGGTGGGCACCTAGCGAAAAATCTGAGACGGTGACACGGTATCTATTGGACGACGCATTGGATCGTGAAGAAAACCAGCTGGGAGACTCGCTGGCTCCTGATGCGCGTTCATGCACTGAGATGTCGCTACAAAGTTTACAAAACATCGATTACATCTCTCTGTCGGATGACGCGGATGCAAGCGACGCGGATGCTAGTTGTGGACTTCCTATATGCGAAAAGGTGACGTTGACGGCATCAGCTTTAAGCGATTTGAAGAATGATCTGCTTGAAGGATTGCGCGAAATGGTGAAGGACATTGCTGCAAACCAGAGTTCGACACATGCCACGGTGTGCGAGGATCCATCTTCCGCACCCTTGCAGACGTCTGCAACTGCTGAAGTTATTGAAGTCACTTCGAGTTTGACGTCGGAACTTCCAGACGCGAAGTCTTGGCGAGACTATGTGAACCAGTACTGGCACGCTAACCCAGCATGCCACCAGTACCGTGCGGGGATCGAAATGCTTCACATGAGCGAAAAAAGCACCGATCTCGACTTTCGCGTATGAAGATTATAGCTGAGTTCATTCGCGAAAACTTTGATGGGGATCAAGAACAATTTGAAGCAGATTTTTCGGCACGTGTGAACGGCGACCTTACCATAAACAAGATACTAACAGAAATCCGGAGGCGTAGATTAGCATTGCAATAATCGCCCTCAAAAGATCACTCGCCCTCAAAAGTTCACTCGCCCTGAAAAGTTCACTCGCCCTCAAAAGTTCACTCGCCCTCAAAAGTTCACTCGCCCTCAAAGTTCACTCGCCCTCAAAAGTTTATTCGCCCTCAAAACTTTACTCGCCGTGTAGTGTACAAACGTGTAGTGTACAAACATGTAGTGTACAAACGTGTAGTGTACAAACGTGTACTGTACACATATACGTACTTGTACAGTTAACACATATACGTCCACGTGCTGTCTACACAGATATGCACTTGTGCTCACAGATACGTACTTGTGTAGTCTACACATAAACATATTTGTGAAGTCTACCCTGTTGTATTTTGGGTACTGTACCGATGTGTGTGAACTACATATGCATGTAACTGTGTAAATAATTTGTATCAGTGCATAGACGATCGGGCGATATGCCTGTAACCTCGCGTCCGCAGCACAGTTGCAAACTTGTGCAGTCTACAAAGTTCCGCAAACTACACAAGTGATGAAGGTGCACAAGGGCTTCCTCGAGTTTGTGAAACAGCATGACACGCTAGACGCCATCCACAAAGCGACCACCGGCAAACTCAACGACGAGGTGGAGCTGAAGAAGTGGCTGAAAAACCGCGCTGGTATCGCTGCTCGCCAGCAATGGCTTGCACTAACAGACCAGCAGCGTAGCCACCACTTTGAACTTGCGCCGGATACAGACTTCAACTTGGCGGTTAGCCCTACTGGGCTCCACGACGAACGGCACGATCGCAACTCAGTGCCCGTCGAGACTCCGGAAATCGTCTGGGATGGAACGCAGCCTGCAGTGAGCGAGGACTCTGCGTTTACGCGGAACCATTTTGCCGTGTGTGTTCAAGACAAGCATGACCCGCTGAATGCGCTGCCGGAGGAGGAGAGATCCGAAGCGATAGACGTGTTTGAGCCGCTCCACAACATGATAAACCTCCAAGATGACGGCTCGAAAACTCTGGCCACGATCGCTTTCAAGCGGATTGCGCTCGTACTGGCGCGGCGTCTCGCGTCGGAGCAAATGATGGAAGTGGTTCACGAGCTGGAGCTACTATTTAGGCTGGCTGGGTTCATCGCACAGAAACAGTGTCGCCCGGACAACGAGCGTGAGGACGTCCAAGCGTGTCTTGAAGACCTAGCTGACGAGATTGGAGCTCAGGAGACGCTGTCGTTAATCCACTCGGACAAGGACCTAGAAAAATGACCGACGAGCTCCAAAAGAGGAGGCTAAGGCTCGCCGTAAATTGGGTGAGGCTTTGGAGGATGCCATGAAGAACCGCTTGTTCAAGAGCATCTACCACGACCGCGTCCAGATTAAGGTTCGCCCAGGGTCCGTTCGTCGCAGCCTTACCGGCTTGCTGAGCTGGGCCAAGACGACCGATGCGGTGCGAGTCACCGGCGAAGAAATCAAAAGACGTGCGTGGGCTCAGCAGTCTTATGGCACTGCTTCCACTCCTCAGCATGCGCCACAGCCTCCAGCGATCCCGTACAGACTTGGTCAGGCTAGCGAGCGCTACTCAAGCTTGGCAGATCGGCTCAAGCGTCGAGCCCGCAAAGCCTCAAACGTGGCTAAGTCCAAGATTTCCGAGCTGTCGTCACGCAAGCGAGCCAAACGACTCGATGATCATGTCAAGTCGAAGGGCAAGCTCCGCGACGCTTCCTACAAGTCGAAGCAGAGCATGTAAATTCGTTGTCCATTACGTGAGCGGATCTTCATCCACAGTGCTTTATGTTAGCCGCTTGTGGCAACGGCCAATGCACCGAACACACACTGGAGTTGAAGTAAGACCGATGGCTCAAGTACATACATATGCTGTTAACATTCATGCATACTCGTGCAGACTACATAATCTCGAGCTTTTGTAGTAGTCTACATAGATACGCCCTTGTGTAGACTTCAAAACTCGCCCTCAAATGTGCACTCGCCCTCAAATGTGCATTATTATATCGATTCATATATGTATAAAATGTATTCAAACTGTGCCCTTGCTCCTTGTCCCATACACTGCCTACTCATCTCCTGGAACAAAGTCCTCGTCATCTGAATCATCCGGAGAACTGGCGTAATCACCGTCGTAGTAATCCTCAAATCCTGCACTTGGGTTGCTGTTCATCGGAGTACTCGCTGGCGGCCCCTCCACTGGGCTCCCCACGGGTGTCATCGCGTTGTAGTAAATCAGGTCCAGGTGAAATGAATGCTTGCACTCCGGGCACTTGAGATCTTCCAAACGAGTCACATTCAAGTATCTCGCGTTGTATGCGCGGAGACACTTGAGTCCGCAGGTGTGCGAGCATTGGGAACTTTCCAGAATGACCTCTCCTCTAGCTTGATTACCAGTGACGTTGCCCTCAGATGCGTAGTCTGCCTCAGAAATCTTGCATACAATGCACACTGGTGGTGCCGGAATGTGATTCACCACCATCACTTCATCATCGGCAAGTTCCACCTCCATCTTCTCCCGACAATTGGCACAGTGGTCATTGCGCTCAAGCCAGTTTTTAGCACAGTCACGGTGGTACGGCTGGCGACATTCCTGACATGTCCATAAAACGACCGGCTCTGCCAGTGTCTCTAAGCAGATGAGACACTGCGCCACACCCATCCGTGGCTGCACTTCGATATTCTGATGAGCTTGGGGCACGCTGATGCTGCCACCACCATCGTTGCCACCATCTTCATCATGCCCCTCGAGCTCAAAGGTGATTTCAGGCCATTCCATGCTCGCAAATTCGTCTTCGACGACTTCCGTCTGTCTGCCTGCGTTGCCCCTTTGAGTACCATCATCAAAAGGGACATGTTCGGCATCATCACTTGGAGCGTCAACAGGAGTTTCGTCACCATCTTCGTGGTCATCAGCACTCTCCAGCAACGGCTCTTCCAGGATGTTCGGATCTGGATGCGTTTCGTCGGATTGCACGTCGCGACCACGACTGGTCGACTGCGCGGTTCGTCGGTGCCTCTCAGCGTCACGTTGACGCTTCTGCTTAGCCAGCTGGTTTCGATGGGCGGCGATTTCAGAAGACGTCTTGCATGCCTTTGTCCGTTGATGGCGCTTGAGCTGGTGCTTGTGGCCTTTCACATACCTCCAGCACAACTCACAAAGCTGGAAAGGTGGGCTTGGCGGTCCACGGCATGGCCTCTTGAGATGGCGGGTGAGGTTGTCGACTCGAGAAAAATCACGGTGGCATGTTTCGCAAACATGTGACGTGCTGGTAGCGTGAGCTGGGCTTCCAGGAGGGCTTGAGGATAGAAGATCAGATATATTCATCCTGTAAAATAAATGTACCAAATTAGTCCTTAAAATTGCGTTTAATCAAATTTTGAATGTTTATTTTTTTGCACGTGCGACTTGAGGCCGTCGCACCAGTGGAGCAGACTACTTCGCGGCGAATTCGATACTGAGCTGTTGTTTGTCGCTGTTCCCGCAAATAGCGGATTCCACTGGTGCGATTTCAGCACACGATCGCGCGAAATGTAGCCATAAAACGTGCACAATCCTAGCCCTAAATAAGCCCTTTTAGCTCTTTTACTGAAACCGAGTCGACTCGAACACATCCCCTTCCACACTAATCTTACACATTTTTCGCACAGGACGCCCGAAGTCCTACTTCTTGCGCAGCGCAATCTGGTCTGGCTCATCACAACCAAGCACGGTAGGGTCGTGCTTCTGGCAGCGCCAAAGGGGACTAGTTCATGGCGGTGGCCATGCCGCCATGGACGGCAGCGTGGTGCTGTCGGTGCTAGGCTAGAGCGACAAGGTGGTGAAGGTGGCGAGCCTGGCCGCGTCGCAGACGTTCGGTGGCACGGTCGTAAGGTGCTGGCGTGGCGGTGGCCATGCCGCCACAAACGGCAGCGTCGTGCCGCTGTCGGTGCCAAGCCAGTGCGACAATGTGGTGAGGTGGTGAGGCTGGTGCGGTCGCAGACGCTAGGTGGAAATGTCGTGAGGTGCTGGCATGGCGGTGGCCATGCCGCCACGGACGGCAGCGTCGTGCCGCTGTCGGTGCCAAGCCAGTGCGACAATGTGGTGAGGTGGTGAGGCTGGTGCGGTCGCAGACGTTCGGTGGCAAGGTCGTGAGATGATGTCGTGGCGGTGGCCATGCCGCCACGGACGGCAGCGTCGTGCCGCTGTCGGTGCCAAGCCAGTGCGACAATGTGGTGAGGTGGTGAGGCTGGTGCGGTCGCAGACGCTCGGCGGCAAGGTCGTGAGGTGCTGGTCTTGCGGTGGCCATGCCGCCACAAACGACAGCGTCGTGCCGCTGTCGGTGCCAAGTCAGAGCGACAATGTGGTGAAGGTGGCGAGGCTGGTGCGGTCCTAGACGCTCGGTGGCACGGTCGTGAGTTGCTGTCGTGGCGGTGGCCATGCCGCCACAAACGGCAGCGTCGTGCCGCTGTCGGTGCCAAGCCAGTGCGACAATGTGGTGAGGTGGTGAGGCTGGTGCGGTCGCAGACGTTCGGCGGCAAGGTCGTGAGATGCTGTCGTGGCAGTGGCCATGCCGCCACGGACGGTAGCGTCGTGCCGCTGTCGGTGCTAAGTCAGAGCGACAATGTGGTGACGGTGGCGAGCCTCGTGCGGTCGCAAAGGCTTGGCGGCAAGGTCGAGAGGTGCTGGCGTGGCGGTGGCCATGCCGCCACAAACGGCAGCGTCGTGCCGCTGTCGGTGCCAAGCCAGTGCGACAATGTGGTGAGGTGGTGAGGCTGGTGCGGTCGCAGACGCTCGGCGGCAAGGTCGTGAGGTGCTGGTCTTGCGGTGGCCATGCCGCCACAAACGACAGCGTCGTGCCGCTGCTGAGCCAAGCCAGAGCGACAATGTGGTGACGGTAGCGTGCCTGGTGCGGTCGAAGACGCTCGGTGGCAAGGTCGTGAGATGCTGTCGTGGCGGTGGCCATGCCGTCACGGACGGCAGCGTCGTGCCGCTATTCGTGCCAAGCCAGAGCGACAATGTGGTGCCGGTAGCGTGCCTGGTGCGGTCGCAGACGTTCGGCGGCAAGGTCGTGAGGTGCTGGCGTGGCGGTGGCCATGCCGCCACAAACGGCAGCGTCGTGCCGCTGCTGAGCCAAGCCAGAGCGACAATGTGGTGACGGTGGCGAGCCTCGTGCGGTCGCAAAGGCTTGGCGGCAAGGTCGAGAGGTGCTGGCGTGGCGGTGGCTATGCCGCCACGGACGGCAGCGTCGTGCCGCTATTCGTGCCAAGCCAGAGCGACAATGTGGTGACGGTAGCGTGCCTGGTGCGGTCGAAGACGCTCGGTGGCAAGGTCGTGAGATGCTGTCGTGGCGGTGGCCATGCCGTCACGGACGGCAGCGTCGTGCCGCTGTCGGTGCCATACCAGAGCGACATTGTGGTGAAGGCAGGGTGCCTGGTGCGGTCGCAGACGCTCGGCGGCAAGGTCGTGAGGTGCTGGCGCTGCGGTGGCCTGTTGAAGTGCACCGTTTTGTACGGTTCGCTTGCGCATTCCGGACCGTGGACACGGTTCAGTCTGAACCGTTCCAGGTCGGACGCCTATTGGTCAACCAGAATGGGTGGTCACTGAGGCCACCAGGGGGACAAGGGAGATAGGACATACAGGGAAGATCTAAGTAACTCTAATCTACTCACTTCGGCATTTGCCCTCTACCCCAAACCAACAGGTTAACAGCCGCAAGCTACGCTCTGCGCGGAACGCCCTCCACGGAACGCTGCGATCATGACGTTCAAGGAAGCCGAAGTCCTCCTGGGAAGTGGAAACTATTTCCACTGGGAGTACAACATGAGGATGACACTCGCCAGGAAAGGGCTTCTGGCGCACGTGGAGGTGGTCAAGCCGTAGCATGAGATAACGGAGGCGTGGGTCGTGAACGACGCCAAGGCACTCGGCATCATCGCGCAAGGCGTGGAGCTCCAGTACCAGACCAAGATACGGTCGGCGAGGCGTGCCATGGATGCGTGGAGAACGCTCCGTGAGTTTTACAACCGTTCGACTCTTCGTAACCGTGTTACGATGACACGGCGCCTCCACGAGTTCAAGATGGAGGACGGTGCGACGATGACTAAGCATCTGGACGCCTTCGACGAGTTGGTTATCGGCCTGCAGACGCTGGGAGAGCCCGTCGAAGAGGCGCGGCAGCTGGTGGTGCTACTGAGCAGCCTACCACCTGAGTACGAGCTCATCACGTTGATTGTGGAAAACGCCAAGGATATCACACTCATGGACGTGAAGGAGAAGCTGCTGAAGGAGTGTGAACGCTTGCAGAAGAGGAGACCACAGAACGCGCGTTCAAGGTGAAAACTGGACGGTTCAAGGAGAACGCTGAACGGTTTAAGGGTGACCGGGAAACAGTCGAAAGTGGAACGGTCCACAGAAGAACGCCGGTGGTTTTAAGGGCAAGTGCTTCAAGTGCAACCAGATTGGACACATGAAGCGGGAATGCACCGCTGGGAGCGGTGTAGGCGAGGACGACGTAGTCTTCGCGGTCGGTGAGGAACGCTTGGCCGGGTGGCTGATCGACAGCGGTGCGACGTCGCACATGACCCTCACCGTGGTGACCTGTACGACTACAAGGTCACGGATGCCGGCATCGAGGTTACGATTGCGAACGGCAAAAAGTTACGCGTGGCAGGACGCGGAACGGTTAGGTTGACCGGGTTAGAAGGTCAACGGATCAAGATGGTGGAGGTACTACATATCCCAGGACTCGACAGACGGTTGCTGTCGGTGGGAAAGCTGGCGGAACGCAGAATTAGCGTTGCGTTCCAGCGTTCCTCGTGCACCATCTGGGGCAAGACCGGCGCGATTGCGTTGGGGAAGAAGATCGGCAAGGCGTACATTCTGGACTGCCATCAGGAAGCGGCACGCTTCGTTGAGTACGCCGGGGTGACAGTCAGTGGGAGCAATGGAACGCTCGCATGGGACACTCTAATGAGAACGCTCTGGAACGGACTCAGGGTTCCACCACCAAGATTCCGGTGGTACGCCAAGGTATTAAGAATTTATGCGGTGGGTACATGAAGGGGAAGCAGACAGTGACTCAGTTTCCATCCCGTTCCCTGGCGAAGACGTCCCGTGTGCTGGAACGGGTGCATACGGACGTGATTGGGCCGATGAGAACAGTTTCTAAGGACGGTGACAAGAACGTTCTGACCTTTGCGGATGACTTCTCAAGGTATGTCGTAGCGTACTTCCTGAAGAACAAGGGAGAGATAACCACCCAGTTCAAGGTGTTCAAAGCGTTCTATGAAAACCTATGGGTAGAACGCATCAAGGACTTGGGTTCCGACAACGAAACGCAGTTCGTGAACGGAACGGTGGCTGATATTTGTCAACGGAACGGCATAGTGCATCAGCGTACAGTACCGCACAGCCCGCAGCAGAATGGAGTGGCAGAACGCATGAACCGTACCATCATGGAGATGGCATGCAGCATGCTACACTACAAGGGCGTGTCGATGCAGTGGTGGGCGGAAGCTTCTAGTGCTGCAGTGTATCTCATCAACAGTACCACGAACTCGGAAATTAAACCGTACGAGATGGGTTTCAAGGTGACGCCACGAATGGATCACCTGCGTATGTATGGATCACACGGATACGCACAAGTATCGAGAGCCATGAAAGCGTTTGGGCTGCTGCGACTGGTGGAGGAGGACGGAGCCGAGTTTCTTATTTTGCACAAATTGCATTGGGTTACGGTCCCTCGCGACAATTATTTTGTTATCGGCGTCACATCAGGCCAACGAGTGGAACCGTGCACCGAGCGTCCTTGCTCGGGTCTAGTGTCTTTCTCTAATCGAAGCCTGGGAGGTGATTTCAATCAAGTGGGGTCCCCGTGTTACGTTTGTTCACAGAACTAACCGAGTGTCACCTGGTTCGAACTCGTTAAATGTGTCTCCGTAATATATGGGGGCATTTTTTCAGTCGTTTCGCGAAGAAAAGCTGGTTGCTCTTTAGTTTTGTCGATGGTATCCGAAAAGACATTAACATGGACAACTCAAAGTCGCGAACCTTCGTCTGATAGAGCTCGTCTCATTTGATGTTACCGAGCTTGTGTTTTAGGAATAAGCTGGCTGGCTATATACAGTGCTCCATGATTTCAGAGAATTCTGCGGGTGTATAACTGCATATATAAGTCAATTGAAGCGGTGTTACGCCTACTCCGTATGACCATATCCACCTAGTGGGTTACCTGCCTCTCGACTAGCTGATGTGGCACAAATGTCTGCTCGTCTTGCACGTTATTCAGGCTAAAAAACAAATATCGCTGGATACATCCATCGCAAGCATGATGACTCGCCTCGTAAAGGAAGGTAAAGCGAATCGTACAAGCGATCGATCCCGAGCACAAATCGAAGATAAAATCGCAATTCAGAGTGTAACTCGAGGATGACACGAAGTTGACCTTCTGTCCGCGCCTTCAGAAGATCTATCCACTCCACTTTCCTCATCATCCTGTGCATCATTCTCGTGCATGTACCCCTGCCGTTGAGGATAAGCCGAACCCTCGTCGTCATCGTCTTCATTGTCACCTTGCTGACGATACATTTGAGGTACCTGACTATTGTCACGGTTAATTTCTTCCTCTAAGTCGTTCTCATCTTTCTCCTGGGCGTCTCTCCAGCTCTTGCTGTACCTCATCTTCTTCCGTTCCGCCTAGTGCAGGATAAGCTATCATCAGCAGTTGATATGGTCTGAACTCGCCTTAAGGGCGAGTTCACGGTCGCCCCAATCCTTTAAACCGCTCTTCAGACTCGGTTTTTGGGCTTGTATGGGTGTCACGGAATACTTGTAGCTTATAACCATTTAGAACAAGAATTGCCTTCAGAAACACGGCCTTCGAGTCTTGGCGCAGAAAACCTCTGCAGCTGCGTCGGAAGCGGCATCGCCAAAAAATTTAACCTACTTACATCTGATTACACTTTGTGGATTTTTAGGCACAAACCAACATGTTTTTTAATCTTGCTGTTGCAATACGCATTACCGTACCCGATAAAAGACAGCAAGAGTCGTAACTTAATTCTCACATTTTACACGCTGTTGCTTTCAGACAAAGTAGTCCATAGCCCGGAAGATTCACGGACGCTTTCATGCAAACAATTCCGTGCAATAGCTGCAGCATCTTGACACCGTACCCTGCTGACGCAGTTAATGCAGAGAGGCACCGTTTGCCAATAAATGTCAAGCGTCCTGCGATCAAGTCGAACAAGTTGATGCATCGAGCAACAACTCGGCTTCGAGCACAACGACGTCGCACACAACTCGCATCGATACGTTTTGGTAGACGTCGACCCTGTTGCGGCATTCATTATTGCCGTTGCAACATTCCCGAGACTTCTCCTCCGCTTTATCAGGAGAGTGGCGCCGCACGTCTTACACTTGAACGGATCTGCGAAGCGAGTTGTTGAGTTCTGTGCTGTCAGCTCGAGGTCGCCCTTGTGATCAATACAGTACATCAATTTTTTTGCATCGGCGCATCTTGGCAGTGTTTTCCAAAAGCGTTGCATCGCACCCCATAGTGCCGAGTGAATGATGCTATCAGGCATGGAGCTTTTGGGGTCCACGATGATCTTGTTGTATACCCCCACAGCTCCGTCAGGTAGTTCACGCAGTACCCGAGGTCATCGAATGTTGGTCAGGCCATGGCGCCAGCGTCACGGACTGCATCACCTCATACCCTAGGCGCTCGCCCGATGCAGTCTTAACTTCACCGGTAGCAAGCACGAGCACGTACTCACGGGGACGATGCGGCCATGCTTCGGCGGTCACGTAACGAGCCACGCCCATGAACCTGAAGGGCTCCTCGTCCGTTGGGGTTGTAATCGTCACGAATTCCAGGTCGCTGTCAGCCTTTCGGCCCAGCAGTGCAGTGCGCAGTTTGAACTCTGCTCGGTTTGTCACCAACGCACCATACAGGACGTCGTTTAGCGAGCAGCTCATATGCCCCACAGCCACGACTGCAATGGGGTGGTCCCAACCGCTTCCATTCATCGTCGAGATCCACGCCAAATCCGGCTTTGGCTCGGTGAACATCGTCAAATCTTCTTGCGATCGGAACTTCTTCCAACCGTAGCGCTCCAATTTTTCGTGGTCGTCGCTGCTACTTGAATCCCCATGAGTTAGTCTGTTCGAAGTCACGGAGAGCCCGGTCCAGCACTTGAACGGTCCTGTCCCGACAGCGTTCCGCGTCTTCAGGTGATAGTTCGCCCATATCAGTCTTTGGATTCTGAAGTGCTGGACCATGAAAATGCAGCGACACGACGGCGGACCGCAGAGCACGCATAACCAAGGATACAAATCGAGTGGCTTGGTCCTGTCGTTGTGCCCTAGAAAGACATTCGCAAGTTGCAACCATGGCGGTGAATCAACCTGGCTACTGTAGAAACAATCCGCGTCAGCGGACTTTGAGGCTCAAATTCATAGTTTAGTCAGTAGCTCACCATCTTGATTGATGGTGCACCGACAATCAACAGCTTTAATAATCGCAGCCTTCGAAGGTGGTTTCCTTTTTGACTTCCAGGTAGCACATCCCCAAGTTGAAGTCATTTGAACGTTCGTAGAGCAAAAGTCGAGTCGAGTAACGATGGCCAAGATCACGAGCTTCATGCGCGTGACGAAGCAGCCCAAGGCGCAGCTGAAGCCGGCGGGGAAGAAGGTGGAGGCGGCCCACGTCGTCAAGAAGCAGCAGGCGAAGAAAGAGAGTCCATTGGTCGAGAGGCGGAGCCTGGACGGGGCGACGAAGCGTCGGGGTTCGTTCCCACCTTCATCTACGAAGTGAGCTCCGATAACTTCAGTAGTATACTATACTACATATGTAGTAAATTTTTGCTCGTGATTGGTACGCAAGTCGTGATAATGATGGCATAACTTTTTTATTATTATTGAAAGACGGTCAAGTACGTGCACAAGCGCCAGCCTCATGAGGTCTCCAAGGAGCTCAAGACCGTCGTCGAGTATATCAACGTACGCCAGAAGTAGCAGTATTCAGCCTTTGCTGTGGACTCACTTGAGGTGTGTTTTGTAGAAATACTTCGATGTGCCGAATGGCTTTGAACGGGATTCGAAGGTACAGAAGAATTCTTGTGTACTACACAAGAATTTTGACAGGAACTGCTCGAGTATTCTGGCGTTGAAATCATTAACTGTAGTTTGTTGATTGTAGTTCGGAGCTCACAGCGGACTGACGTTCGAAAAACGGTTGGCACGCGCATACTCGCTGGGTCAGCTGCCTCTTAAGAAGAAAAACCGTGGGAACAAGGCCGTTGCTGCCCCAGCGCCGATCTGCTTGACGTGCGCTAACGTTGGACACGCTTACAAATACTGCCCTGACGGGTTCTAAGGGCGTGGGAGCCGCTGATTACCAGGAGTCTTCGGAGACAAAACGACACACTACTTCGCTAGTTGATACTGCCCGCCAGCAAGCTCAAGCTTGCCTTTGTCGACTAGCTTACCGAGAACGACCGCAAGCCCCGAGATCGTTTTCGTATCTGCACAATAACCAGAAAATAAGAAACAGTTAGTAAAGGGTATATTCAGCACATTTACAGCATGATAGTAACGTACATGGCTGAGCCCCGCTTCGTGCAAATGTAGAAAGCATGTTGTGAATCCGTTGGATGCTCAATGATCCAAAGTTCGACAGCATACCCACAACATAACTTTCCAGCACCTTTAAATCCTCCTCCGCCTGTGCATCTGACGACACTGCGGTCTCCAACTCTTCCGCGAGCGGTTCGTCATTGTAGCGCGTGTCCTGGAAGGAAGAACTTGCTACTAACTCTTTCCGTCCCGATGCAAAGGACACTAATCCATGGTTCACCCACAGAGATACATGCTTCAGAAGTAGATCGTCAGTCACCTCCAGTTTTGCTGCGAGTTCTTCCACATTCCACCGGTCTGACAAAACCACAATTCGATGAGTATCACCTCCAGCACATGCACCACAGATACATCAATGATTCACCTTTCTCTTCGAAATAAAGTACGATTGACGCTTGGAGTGGTGATACTGTGAAGTCGCGCTCTTCTCCTTCCAGCTCGATTGATAACTGCCGCAATTCACACGATAAATACCAGCAAGAAAAAACTAACACGATATTCTGGAAAGTGGAACGCACCTGAACTGATCCCAGTGAAGGATTCCACTCGAGCGATCGTGGGTTGCGCAGCACATGGTACGCATTTGTGAACGCATCGACACCCTTCGATACTTTAGGATGCAACGTGAAGTCGTCGCCTTGCAGAGGTGGCCAAAACTGCTGGGATACGATTGTAGCATCAACCCGAGTGAACTGAGAGCTATGACCGCTGGACTCGCTTTCTTTTTCTTCACCAGCTGTAGCTGCTGCCACCGCTGCTACCTTTTCTTTTGTTTTTTCCAATATTGACCGAGCATTATGATTGAGGCGTTTCGAATCTTCAATGTCGCGCACCATGATTTCACACTGCTGCAAGCTATCCTCCCCAAAACGCAGCTTGAGCAACTCGAGTGTTTGCACGTCGCGGTCGGTGTCGAACTCGAGATTCTGCAGCAGTTTATCTGCTAGCATCATCCGATATTCGTTCACAAATAATTCGCGACTTCCGTAAATATTAACCTGTCATAGATCGCATGGCCGTAACGTAACGTTAGAAAAAAAAGTCAAGACTGGGACCACAATAAGTGTGGATGTCAGCTTAGGAGCTATTGGTTTCGTACGAGAATTCGCAGGATATCGTCACTGCTTCGGCTCCGTGACGTCTTAGTCGGATCTGCCTCTATAGGATCTGGTTCCCATGAGTCTGGAGAAATATCCTGCCGCGTCGAAAACCACAAGCAGTTCAGTCTCAACTCGCATCGAAATCGAGCAATCATATGCTTCCACAATAAGCACACCTCGTCGTCGTCACTATCATCGTCATGCTGGATTACACGCATATTGTCCCGACGAAGTTCTTCAAACAAGTCGCCGTTTTGTTCATCAGTAAGGCTCTGGACAATGCAGCGGACGGTGTCTTTCCGCTTCCTTAAATACTGTGCCAAACACGGGTCATTAGTCGTCCGATACATCGTAACTCAAAAGTGATAGGTTACCTCTTTAATAGGCTCGCTTAACGCTTCCAACAGCACACCCTTAGGGTCTAAAATCCGGAACGCCTTCAGGAACAACATAACAAACTTAGTTCTCCGGGGCATGTAGCAGCATTTTATCAGGAAATTCGCCCCACCTTGATAGTTGATATATAAATATCCAGGATTGCAGACGTGTTGGCTCCTGGCTGCAATAGGCGTGATTGAGCGCACCTCGGAACTCTTGCAGAAGTTCACCATGCTGTTGGGTGCGTTCTAGGCACTGCCTCAGATCTTCCAGCGCTGGGATACTGCACAATACAAATTACTATTCTTGCACCCCGAACAAAACTATGTCGTTCATGTTCGCACCTGTCAGGAAACTCCTTGATGATCTCAAACAGCTGCGTAATTCGCAGACTGCCAAACTCCTGCAGCACATGCCGTGCCAAGATCTCTCTCCACTTCTCCGACGCCTCCTCATTCGTATGCAAGATCTCTTCCAGCCACGGCAGCAGCTCCGAGCACGCCCACTCCTCCACTTCCGTCAGGTAGCGTTCCTCGTACACTTCTCCACAGGTGCTTTTCACCATCTTCCTCACTTGCGAGTGCAGCACTCTCACGAGCGCCGGCTCGACCACATGCAGCCACTGCAGCTGCAGCAGGGCCTGTCGGATCGGGGCCGAGTCGAAGGCCTGACTCTTCTCCTGGCCCCGGAATTTCTGGAAGCTCATGCTGAAAAACACCAGCAGCAGCTCCTCGAACCGCTCGACCGCGCGGGGATCCTCAAACACCAGGCACCTGAAGCTGATCCGGAGTTCCTGCAGCATGGTCCGGGTGCTTATCCTGCTCTGTTGGGGCTCTATATGGTCGTCGAACAGACTGGCGATCTGCACACAGTGCGCGAACGCGTCCTCGGCGAACTGCAGCGCCAGCGTGAGCTGCTGCGCGCACAGCCGCGCGCTCTGGCGGCGTCCGCGTCTCGAGGGCCCAGCGCGCTCGATTTGATTGGCCAGCGCATCGAAGAAGCTCCAGAAGGGCGGCACCACGTCCGCGCGCAGCCAGTAGCCGAGGCGCTGCAGCAGCATCTGGCGCAGCGGCTCCTGGCGGCCGCGCGCCACGGCTGTCTGGATGACGCGGCACAGATGGTCGCTGGCGTCTTGGGAGGCGGTGGACGAGTCCTCCTCGTCCGGCTGGTGGTCGAACGCGAAGAGCTTGCGCCACAGCAGCTTGCGATCCACGCGCAAGCGGCCGCTGCTCATGACTGAAGTGCTGTGGCTTTAGTGTGTGCAGTGCCTCTTGATCTGAGAGCAGTGATTAGTTAGTTGCGACTATCGTGGTGATTGGATAAAAGACTTTCATACACTTTTCACAGGCTTGGACCGGAACGATAACACAGTATCACTGATAATACTAGTATGGCAGCACAGCTGCCGAGCATCCTCACGTCGACGTGTCGCCGCGGTTGCTTGGGGGCGACGCTGAAAACATTGTAGTACGCAACATCGTAGCGTTTCAGCGACGCCCCCAAACGCTTTTAGTGAATCAAATCACACTAGACAGTCAACGAACTTCATTTTTTGTTAACCAGCAAATAGTCGCAACTTACTATCCCTGTCACGCGCTGCACTTGACTTTCCCTCTTAGCTAGAGCTGCTTCCCTGCGATCCTTTATTTGGAGAATATTCCGACTCACTGGAGCTGCCGGAGTCCTTGTGCTCGCTGCCTTCTCCATCACGATTTTCGACACCTTCTTGACTTCCTGTCTTGCTGCTTAAGTGTTCCAGGTGCTTGACAATCCTTGGAGACGGCTGCCTTCGACATCACCACCAACTTCACGGTTTGCCACCAGAGTCAGACGCCCACCGACGTTTCTCCAACAATTCGCCCTGGTATCGAGACAGTTCATCGTCAGCGGTACACCGCTAGTTACGGCCACCTCTCCGGTGCGCTACGGTGGTCCAAGATTCCGAGTTCTTGGATGGGTCACCGCTGCTACCGTCGCCAACAGTTGCGACTGGCGCTGCTCCTGCTCGACACGCCGCTGGTGTTCTTGCCTACGCGGCTGTCTACTTTCGGTGAGAGCTTCGAAATGCTCATAAAGCAGTTCAACGTCGGTCCGATCGGTTTCAGCAGTGGCGCGGTCGTAATCCGCTCGGACATTAGTCAAACTTGACACCGAGCTGTCGACCAGCGGACTTCCTGCACGGAGGTCTTGTTGGAGCAGTCTCATCGCAGCCACCACTGCCGCAAACGCGGCATCCTCTGCGTCGATCGCTTGCTGGCGGTCCCGTTCTGCTGCCATTGTGGAAACAAAAATGAGCAGCACAACCGTTAACGATAACAACCCGCTTTCTGAGCGTTAAAAGCAGGAAAATTCTCAAGGAACGCGTCCTTACTTTTGTGTATAACGGCCGCTGTTGATCACTGGCCGGTTATGAATACACGCCACAGTCCCTGCTGGAAACTATCACGAAAAGCCTGGGAGACTGCGATCCTCGTGCGATCTACGGGCTCGGTTGACAAGTGACGATTTGAGACCCTCCTAAACTAGATGCATCTCCTAAGATAGGCAACACTTCCTAAAATATACAGATTTTTACCTACCATCAAATTCGTACAAGCCGGGCTCTGATTGGGCCTCGAAGCTTCAACCTGAGCCCATCATTCGAAGAAATCGCGTCTATTGGCACATTTTGAACCCCAAGCTTACACGAGTGCAGAAGGCAGCTTGGCGCCTCGACCCCAGCGCGTGGTGCGTACGTTGTGTCCTGCGTCGTACATCGAGCGCGTTGGCTATCCAGCGATTAACATCATGTGGTGCTCCTGTGTCTCTCCTTGATGCGACAGCGGTATCGCGTTGAAGCTGTCAGTGATCGCTTGAATCATAGGGGGGGCCGTGTAGAGCGAAACCGTGCTAATCACGGTTTGTACTAGGTGTACAGATGCAAATGGAGCGTCAGCGTCGTGTACGACGCAAGCAACGCAAGCTCGGAGAGCTGCAGTGTCAATATCCTGGGGAGTGCGTCAACGAAAGAGCGATCAAGCCAAATGGAGATCGTCATTGGCTTTGTGTAGGCCATCGTGAGCGCCAGAACGCTACGCAGCGTGCCCGTTACAGACGACTTATCGACGCGAAAGAGATGGACCGTGCTGACGTCCAAATGCGATCCGGACCGGTTCACACGTCTGAGGTAGCAGTCGAAAGGCTACGAAATGTGCTGCTGACAAGCTGAACCGTATCGGCGCGGCCTGCCAAGCCGAGAAGAAGCGCCGTGTAAACCGGCATCTCCATTGGAGACAAAGCAAACACTGCATGAACTTCCGAGTTGTGGTTCGCAGGTGAACCACTCGGTGGCATCAACGGTGACGGTGCCGTCAAAGAAGCGAAATACCACCTCGGCGGTTCACGCGGGGAGCTCAAGTCGAGCCAAGAAGCCAAAAACCGGTGCAGAACCCGTTCCACGGAGCCCAGAGGTAGCCGCAAACGCGGCCATGCCAGTCGAAGGTGAAGCCTCGCCGAGCACCGCTCATGCACCTTCCGTCGTCCCTGTTACACAAACGATATGCGTCGTGATTCAAGCGGGGCCGCTGTCCTCAGGTGGTCCACAAGCTGGTTTCGAGTTTAGTACTGTTTCCTGTGTATGTGAAGCAATCGCCAAGGCACTGGTGACACAGCCAGCATCGTAAACGGAACAGAGCCACGCAATTCGAAGGACGCCGGTGCTTTTGAAGCGTGGAACGCCGCACGCGTGAACAAGTTCTCTCGCTAAATTTGTTGTGATCTCCCTCGAGTATTTTCCTCTGCTTGCTGCTTGCCGCTACGATCTATACAGAGAAGTAGTGCCTACGTACATAGTAAGTATCTAATTTTGTTGTTGCTTTTACTCTTTTGTCGACCATTATTTCGAGCGCTGTACTTCAGCTACCGATCACCCTACAGAATTTGACGCTGGACCTTGCAGGCCTCCAGCGTCGATCACTGGTCGTGAGTATCTACACGAAAAAAAAGATAGAGAGAACTGTTAGGATGTTGACAGCTACATTTATACGAACGATACGTACCCAGAAGGCCCGTGACATGCTACTTCGCGGCGCGATTGTGCCGTCGGTCGATTTGGCAGCAGTAATGGCAGGGTCTCGTAGGCAGGGTCTGTTGCGACCGAGCCAATTCTCCCTGTTAAAGGCCAACCCGCTCAAAGCAGGTCCCGAGTGCCCCATACGGTTGGGCCTGTGCTGGGACGACTTGCCCAATTTAAGTGCGGCAGCTTCTTCTTCTCATACAATGTCGCCTTAGCTGACAACTTGTCGTTGTGCTCTAAGGCAATCTGTTGCATGGCGCGCACAATAGGCAGCGTAGCGTTCGCAGTTCTAGCTACAGCTTCTTGCACACGAGCATTTTCCCTCGCAAATTCTTCTGTTTTGGCCGTCGTAGTCGTCAGTTTATCTAGTGTCAAGCGATGTGTTATGACGATAGAATTGCGGTGCGTAATGCGCGACAGCGCTACGTACGCAAACGCGACATTGGGTATCGAATTTGAATGAAAAACGACGAATTTACATGTGAGTCCCTGAACTTTATGCACTGTCATCGCGTACGCTAGTCTCAGCGGGGATCCCCTTCGAACTACTCGAAGGTCACTTGAGTTTTTCCCATGATATTTCTTTTGGTGCAATGGGAACGATATTAGGAACATCATTGAGGGGGAGGGTCCCAAATAGACATCGGTAACCTGAATGAGCACGATAGGTAACTCGCTGTCGGAGAGAAACAAAAAATCGTACACTACTCCATTAGTACCATTGCACAGCCCTGCTGCTTGTGCCATGTTATACGTTAGTGTTACTGGGGCGCCAATGCAAAGAGTCAATTGTTGTGCGACGACCCTATCGTGATCGGAATTAGGAGCTCTAGCGTCCTTGAGAAGTGCGCTCACTGTTCCAGGAGGAAGATCGCGTTTTGCTGTCAATCGCTTTTGCTGAACGAAGTGCTGCGCAGTCATATGAACTGTAGCACTATCTGCTGCATTAATCCTTTCATCGTTGGCGGCGTTGACGTCTACATTTTTATGAGCAATGTGTTTAGTCTCGGACAACCATCCTGGCTGGCTATTTGCGGGTAAGTAGCGCGTGTTGAACAGTGCGATGTCTTCCGCAGTCGGTACTTTGTTTCTCAATCTTCTCAGGGCTGCAAACCACTCTGGGTCTAACTTTCCTCTATTTTGACTAGTCAGCATGCAGACATGCTCGATGCTTATCCACAGCTCACGACCTCGCCGCTGCACATCGTTATTTATTTTTGAGAGGGAGGTTGCAAGTGAGTAAGGAACGACAGGGTCTAGTTGCGCTGCGTCCCCTGTAAAGTATACATCCCTGCCACCAAAAGGTTCATCACGATGAGCGGGCCAATCTCTCGCATTCGGTTATCGATCCAGTAAAGCATGCCGCACGAAATGACGCTGAATTCACTTATTATCACTAGATGTACACCCTTAAACTGCTGCTGCATTTTCTTTAGTTTTGCCGGTCCGGATTTCGTCGTTGCTAGAGCTTTATATGGGACTGATAATGCCGATCGCGAGAAAGAAGCAAACGATAAAGCTGAACAGATAGTCGTCCCCTTAATATTGAAGGCTGCCGTACCTTGATGTGCTAACAATAAAACCCGTTTCGATGTCCTGCGTGTTGATCTATGCTCTCCAAAGACGTTGTGCATATCCTTAACAATGTGCTTAATTAGCCAGCTTTTTCCTGACCCGCCCTCGCCGTTTATAATCATCCTTAGCGGCTGGCATTGTGAGTTATCTAGGGAGCTCCTAAATCGCTTTCGGGATTGACTCATTGCAAGCGAAAAAGGAACCCATTGCGAATCGGCCATCGCTTGTGCCCCATCAATATCGTCGTTGCCGTCAATGGGATATCTGTATTTTGAGCTAGCAATTGCATTGTCTCGAAACACTTGTCCAAGCTTACGTATTTCACTCTTCTCTTTCTTCCACGGTTTTAGACACATTGCGTGGAAAGCTTTAGCTTTCGATACCGTTTCCAGCGAGTAAGTGTGTCTAGAATTCCAGTCGGTAGCAACCGGGCGGTCAGATGCTCTATCAACATCTACAGTCGGTTCAACGTGGGATTGCTCATGCGCAGCACCTCTAACAAATACGTATTGTGAGGAAGGAAGCGTGGTAATAATGCATGACTCTCGTGAATCTGCCAGTAAATCTAGGTTTTGCTGGCGAGAATTTTAGCGTTTGATTCTTCTCTTAGCTCACTATCGAGGCCTATTTCTTGCTCTCTGAAAAAGCGGTCAATGCATTCGTCATCCGGGGTAGGGAGGTCACTCAGCGATCGCCATGGGATGTAGAGAAACACTTCAGAAAAGCAAAAGTCGGGGTTGGTTGGGTCGGATTTCACCCACGGTGTCTTCTGCGCGACAACAGCTTTAGATCGGCGTTTGATAAACCCTTCTCCATCCAATCTCTTCCAGCTTTCACTGGATACTGCCTTCTCGCTGATTTTATCTGCCAGCACGAAGTTTTCGACAAACGTAGCTAAGGACATTGACTCGAACTGTTCGTTATTTGGCCTATTCATATTATAAGCTCGTTCGACAGCCTCTAAGCGTATGTCATCACTACTATGAGGATCAGCTAACGCGGCAAGCTCCTGAACGCTTCGCGGCTCAACTCGATAAAAACGCTGATTGTGGCGCAAAACTTTTACCTTTTGAACAGTGCGCGATTTGCTGTGCATCGGCAGGCTCCGCAACAACGTGTAGATAGCTTCTGGCGCACCTACTTCTCTCGCACAGACAGGGTTGCATTTGCTACGCGTTTTAGAGTAGAATGATAAGAAAGATGGGGGTCACAGCGCTTTATGGCTTTTGAAATAATACGCCTGAATCGCAGTGTGTCTGGTTCAGGCTTGCTAACGTACGCACCCGCATACTCTGCAGCCCCAAATGCATTTCCAATGAGCTGCAAATCCAAATTCGCGCGCCAGCACGAAAGTAGATAGAGTGAATAGTTATTGATTGACGATACCTCACGCTTCAAGTGAACTTTTATTGTTGGCGTTCCAGCCGAGGT
>JAAVTI010000317.1:0-92452 GCA_011947335.1 Phytophthora constricta
CAGGACAATAAAACAGCAGTCCGATCTCGTCCAGTTCATAGTCTGAAGCGATCTTGCTGCACGATTTTGCGTCTTCGGAGGTCAGATCGTTCACTTCACCTCGCAGGTAAGTCTTGAGATCGGAGATCCATTTTTCTTCAACTTGCGCTCGTAGGATCCGCTCACCTCTCAGTTGTTGCACGATTTCTTCCTGCAGCACATCCGGCTGAGCCCGTCTTGGATCTTGCGATCTCGTCACCGCAGCCATTCGGACCACAGAGCTTTCGTTCTTTGGTATCAGGAGTTCGTTCAACCGGTTGAGCGTCACTAGATCCAGACGATCTTCATTGAGGTAATTACCGTGCCTTCCTGACGCTGTAGCCGCGCTAGCTAACCGATCTGAGCTCTGATTTCAATCTCTTCATGTGCAGGAATTCGTGTTTGGGCCAAGATTGCAGCCGCTCCATCTGGCGCTGCAGCACTAAGCCGGGTGCTTTGCAGTCGATCTCGCCTTTCAGCTGTCGGATCACCAAGTTGGAATCACCGCAGATGACGAGGCGCCCTTTGTCCATATTGGACAGGAGATCGAAACACAACAACAAGCCCCGGTACTCGGCTTCGTTTACTGACAGATCATCCATATATTTGGACGCGGCGGAGATCACCGTCCATCCGGGCAGTTTCCACACGATCGCGCTGTAAGCCCCGCCAGCTCGCTTGACGCGTGCTGATCCGTCGAAGATCGCCACTAGCAGCTCTTCGTCTGACTCGACTGTCGGCGGCGTCGCCGAGATTATTTCCCGTGGCTGCTTTCTTGGGGCAATCTTCGTCGGGATCGAGTCGATATCCTCGCGTGGAGTAATACTCGCGGCAAGGGTGCCAGGATTTGTCTTCGCCCTTCATACACTTGACGATCTCGAGTGTCCATGGCGACAAGAGTGCCGCCCATCTTCCAAGTCGACCTTGGAACCCCGAAGAATGTACCAACCACGCCAGAGTCGAGTGTCGGGTCAACACTTTAACCGACCTCGTCACCAGCAATGTGAAACAGACGTCCAAGATCCGCAGCAGCGCTAAAACTTCCTTGTCGACTATTCCTTAGTTGAGCTCGTTCGGCTTCAGCGTTCGACTGGTGAAGATTACTGGCCTGTACACGCCATCATGTTCCTACATCAGCGCCGCCGAGATCGCCCACTTACTCGCATATACAACCACGACAGGGACCCGATCTGGGTCGAAGTGTTGCAAGATCGGAGCCGTCACAAATTTATCCTTCAACATGGTGAAGGCTACTTGAGCACGGGCCATTTGTCTCCCTCGCTGGCCGGCGACTCATCATCAATCTGGTCGTCCAAGACTTCGATACGTTGTTTGCGATCTATCTCGTGGAAGTCTGCTTCTCGCAGTTCATATAGGATTGCGGCATAGATCGCAAAATCCTCAATGAAACGACTGTAGTAGTTCAGACTACCAAGGAACAACTGCATCGATCTCAAGGTTCGAGGAAACGGCAAGTTTACCAAGGAGTCCAGATCTTTTGATGTGCTTCGAGGCCATCCGAAGATACTGATGTCCCAAGTAATTAACCTTGTGGTAACCCCAGAAACTATTGGCCACGCTGATCGAGAGGTTCCAACGGTCACAAGTATCGAGCATTTTTCGATTTTCGTACACAAGGCATCCCATGATCCCGCGGTCATCAGAATGTCGTCAATGTAAGATCGACGGCCCAACACAGACGGCTTCGGTTTTGGCTCAGGCTCTCCCACTTCAAACAGATCGACCAGTTCGAAAGATCCGTGCCAGCCTTGATCCTAAGGTAACCGTACAGTGCGTTATCCAGAAGCCGTTGGTATATCTGCGGCGCATTCTTCAAACCGAACGGCATACGAAGCCACTCGAAGAGCCCAAAGGAGTAATAAACGACGAGATCAAGTGAGCACGATCGGCCATCGAGATGACCCAGAATCCACTTGCCATGTCCAGAGAGCAGAACCAAAGCACCTTATCGAGATCCTCCAGAAGATCGTTGATCAACGGCATGGGATATACAATCAAGCGTGTGAGGTTGTTCACCAGGCGGTAATCAATACAGAGCCGGATGTCTACGCCATTGTTCTTCTTGATGATCACCACGATCGGTGATGCCCATGGAGATCTCGACCGCTGAATGATCTTCGCAGAGAGGAGTCCTTTGATGAGATCGGAAAGCTTCTCTCGGAACTGTGGAGCAACCTTACGCACACGCTGGGCAACTGGTTTCGCGTCTCCGACCTCGATGTCGCAGACGGCGCCCTTCGGTGCAGGTAACGCATTACCTTTGCCGATCAAGAGATGTCTATACTTCCATATGAGATTCCGCATCTGGTCGATCTCATCCGGCGCATTAACGGTGGGGTCACCAACTTGGATATCGTCAATGGTGATCTCTTCCGTTGTAGTCGGTACTTTAGGCAGTACAGCCATCTGTCTTTCGACGTCCTCTGCGAAACGTTCACCACCCTCGTGGAAACAGACCTGTTCCGCCTCGGACACCGAGTTTGCGTACGGACGCAGACCACGCTTGGGTTCCTGACGTTGATCTACTTGTGGTTCCGATCTGGGATTAGCTGTCACGGAATCTGCGATCTCAACTTCGCTTGAAACCTCGAATTTCTTAGCGCCACCGCTGTCGATCTTCTCGTCTTCTGTTCTCTGGATCGCGATCTTCGGAGCATGTCGCTTCAGGATCTCGGTCGGTGCCTCGTATTGTGGTCGATCTACGGCGGGTCTTAGCTGATCTTCGGTTAACCTTGGTTCCTCGGTTGACCGTTCGGTCGTAGCTTGGAAGGCTAAGTTCTGCCATTCAGCATATCGACGGGACCCGACAGAGACGTATCCAGGCAATCGAGGTACGCGATCTCCCGACAACCCCATCCCTAGTCGGGTATCCCGATGCATGATTAACTTGTGATCGCTTGTGTTCGTCACCTGTAGATAACGCGATCTTCCGGGACCCTTAACTACCGTGGGCACCCAATTGTCGCCCCTCGTGATCCACAACGTCTGGAGATCTGCAAGTCTCGTATGCAACGGGACTTCGATCGATCCTGCCACTGGGACTTCAAGATAGGTCAAGGGTCACCAGTCGGGCGTTACCGCTGAACAACTGGCGGCGTCCTGACAACTGGATGCGTACCTCGTCCGGCAAGCAAATTGACCCATCAGCCATATCGAGACGGACGCCGGCAGGTACCATGAAGTCCATACCGATGATCGCGTCTTGGCCAACTTGTGGACCGATCCACACGTCAAAGAAGTACACCAGCGATCCAGCCAACGTGATCTTGATCCTGGTTCTTCCCACTGCAACGTACGTATTCTCTCCAATTCCAACGCATTCTTGCTTCTGACTCTCGCCAATGTAGCACCCAACCTTACGAGCAAAGGCGGTATCCAGAATGGACACCTCGGCACCGGAGTCAAGAAGTAAGTTTGCCTTCTCATTGTTGATCTTTCCAACCATCTTGGCTCGTCTGAACCACTTACCGGGTGCGTGATATTTCCAATATCCACGCGATTCGCCAGGTAACATGTCCAGGGCCATGGCGACTTCCGATCACGAGAATTCGTCGAGTCGGCGAGAGCTTGACACAGCAGCGGTAAGTTTCCCATGAATGTCACATGTATTGTAGATCGGGTTCATCAGCTCACAAAATTCTCGATCCCGACTATTTCTCGACATATGCAAAGATGCAGAGCTCAGAACGCTCGGCTCGTACCGGATTTAAACCCGGCGAGCGTCCAGTTTAACATCTTCTCCGCACTAGCAGGTAACATGCCTGCGTGCTTGGTGGGATTGTACCACTGGCGGATCATGTTGTAGAACTCCTCCATCGGACACTTCCCAATGTCATGGAGTTCGCCACACCCGCGACAAACGAAAAGGCAGCGATATGACGGCTGTCCCTTCTTGCCATATTTCTGACAGGTCAAGCGTTTCCAGCCGCCCAAATCGTTATGCTTCAAGGAACCGCAGTGAGAGCACCGTGTAATCGGCGCTCCCGAATCTGGAGATCTAGCTGAAGAACTTGATCCAGGATTCTCTTGCTTGACCGCGGAATCAGTGACCGCCATGAACATCTTGCGCAGATCACCCTCGCCTTCAGATCCGCTCGACTCGATCTCGGATTCACTACTATCGCTAGTGGTGCGGATCGTGCGGATAACTTTCGCGGTCGAGGAAGGAGTTGGTGTCGAGGATACCTTCTGCCGGTACTTGCTGGATCCAGCTGCTGCCTTGCCCTGACGTGTCTTCGTGCGCTGGCGCGCACGGAGTGCTTCTTCAAGAGCGTCGGCATCGGCCAGTCGCAGCAAAGCTAGCTGGTCGGCCAGATCACGATCATCAAGAGTCTCAATGAAGTGTTGCACATGTTCACGACGGGCTTCCATCGATCTATCCTTCACGCGAAGCTTCGCGCGGATCCCAGGTACGTTCAAGCGGTGCAGATACTACAGTGGAGACTCTTCCGACTTCTTCCGCGAGTGGTAGTACTATCTCGCGACAGATACCCAAGACCGCAGTACTGCGTCTGGAATTCACGAAGGAGTTCCTTCCAGTTGCCGCGAGTCGTACGCCCCAGTTGGCGAAACCAGTAGCGGGCTGACCCAGTGAGCAGATCTCCAAAGACCAAGCACTTATCTTCATCTGGGGCTTGGTCACGGACGAAGGCAGACTTCGCCTTGTTCAACCACGATCTGGCACGATCTTCGTCGTGATCTTTTCCCGAGAATTCTTTCAGCTCCGAGATCGCGGACACACGAATGCGTGGCACGATCGGTGTTCCCGTTGCTGTAGTGGCAGTTGAAACTGCTGCAGCACGACGTGGTCCAGCAACATCCATCGCATCTGGGTCAAACTACTCCATGTCGACATCTGGAACGTCTTGCGTCACTGGGATCGGATTTTCGAGTTGACTCTGTGGCACCAGCTTATGGTTCTGGTCCATCAGGAAATTGTCCATGGCCACGTGGAAGAACGATTGAAGCTTCTCGGGCGTGAAGGCCATATGGTTAGCGTTCGCGGGTTCAGAAGCCGAGATCGGCACAGGCATCGGCTGTGGGGTTGGCACAGCAGGGTGTGCCGATGCAGCATGCCTCGGAGCACCGGGATACATCGGACGTCTGGTCCGCGGATGTAGTGCCGCAGCACCTGTCGGACCAAGCGTCATTCGCTTGGGTTCACTTGAGATGTCCGATCCGACTTCCGACGTCGCGGACGCGTAGCAGGACAATCCCGTGTGATACTCTCCAGGGTGGGTCGGCCCTGATATCTCGGCCTTAACCGTTCGTCCACCAACCACAGCAGACAATTTCTCGTAGTAGGTCGTCAATGCGTACAGGGTCGCGTCTTGTTCAAGATCGAAGAGATCCTCGGCGTCGAACGCCTGAGCTATGATCCCGGCTTCTTCCAACAGACGCAGCAAGGCTTTTACCGTTTCCAACTTGTTCGCCACCGCTGGTGGAGCTGTCACGGGTCCTTTCCAATCCCCGAGCAGGTGTAACTGCATGATCTTCATCACGGGGTTTCTGGACATGAACGCGAGAAGCTCCTTGCGGTGGTACGCGGCGTCCAGTCACTCTTCAGTACATTTTGTCCACGACCGGATCATCGATGACCGCAGCTGTTGCATATCAGGAAGCACGGACCAGCCCGTCGAAGCCATTTCAGCTAGATGATCGTTGTCAAAAACTTCAGACGATCCTGTCATCATAAGAACAAGATTAGAAACCTTCCATGTCAGCATAACACGAAATATCTGTTCAACCGAACTTGAACGCTCAGGTGTAAGCGCTCGAGTTCAGCTTCACTCATCAGCTCTGCAAGATGAGTCACTTCGCTTTGAAGCGAATCCAATGTATCGAATTCAGTCGACATTGATTCGCTGTCACTGTCACTGTCGACACCTTCGTCATTCTCACCAGAATCTTCTCCTCCCTCACCGTCCGATTCCAAAAACGTATCAACATCTCCAAGCACGAGGTTCGGATCGAGAGAGTCCGTGTGAGCGAACTGCTATGACCGCTCCGCAACGGATCCACGCCGTGCACGGCCACCCTCCTGGGCGACACCAGGCTCTGACGCATCGTCACATACGCTTGCTTCTGATACAACGTCGCTAACGCTGTCTCCAGTGCTCTCGTGGTCAGAGCAGCTACGATCATCGTCTTCCTGGTCACTGAGATGTAGGCTGGCAGATTTATCAGCTTCATATAAAAACAACATATATGTCAGCATACATTCTAGTTGGTAAACCTTCCGAGTCAAGATAGCTAGTCAAGTTGCATGGCTGTCAGCAATAGTGACCGTTGCATGCGCCGTTCCCGTCAACGTTGCGGGTCCGATCGCTGCCCCTATCAATATAGACTTCATATCACAAACACTCCAAGTCAGGATAGTTTTAGTATAATGTCAGCATACAATTTACGTCTTATACCTTCCGAGTTGGTGTGGACTTGAAGGGCGTTGCTGGTCTGCTGTTGCGGTAGTCTAACCGCCAACCCATCGCTAGCGGTTACACAACATAACAAGTTTACATCCGACTCTCTTGCGTTATGAATAATGCAACACGTTACCTTGCGCGTTTTGATGACCCCACACCTTGTCAAAACTTGCAAGCGCTCGGCGTCTTGCCACAGCTTCCTCGGCAATATGCCTCTTGGTTTGTTTCGTCGCCTTCTTCGATTGCTTTGGAGGTATCGGGGGTTCGTTTAGCTCGCTGCTTTAAAGGCGCCTTTGGAGAGTTTTGCGACGGCGGCTCACGACGCGTAGGTTCTGCTGGGGTATGTTGTTTGGCTAAACGTATAGTTGAAGATCGCTATACAGGTTCTAGCAGCACTTACCGGTACGAATGGGGTACCATGACGTTAGCAATACCGTGTCGAGCGCAAAGGTCTTTGTCGGAGCGCCCATAAGCTAGCAGCTCATCCTCGCAGTTGAAAAAGTCGACGCCGTGAGTTCCGCCCTTTCTCCTGTGACCCGGTTTTACGTGTCATAGCTGTTGAACAGCTTATCGTTTAGCAATTAAGTTATACAACACGCAAACATACTATACGCACTGGATATCAAGTCCGCTTGGCGCCTTGGCTGTCCTTTTGTCCTTGCGAAGTAGCGACCAGATCGCCTTGAAATCCATACAGAACGTCATGACGCGGGCACTGTTTGATGCAAACGAAGAATTCCTGGAGTGGCGGCAAAGGGGGAACCGATATTTGGCTATATTTCTACGATTTGATTTTTCAAAAAATGATTGATGTGCAGAAAGCCATATGGTTTTGCTAGCCAATAGACGACCTGGGTTAAAACACGTAGCACCAATCAGATGTGGTTATTTATGGAAAAGTGCATCAATCTACTTTTGCGGATCTGGACGTATATTGAAATCAAGACAATATTATGCACTCCGGGAGGTATAAAACCTTTTTCCACCCTCCGCGTTCAAAGGGGTTCGGACTTTAGATCAAAATAGAAAACTGAATTGAATGGCACCCCGCCGCGTGGCAGGCTGGCCTTATCTCTACGCTAAACCCTCTTAAGATGATATCTATTTGCAAAGGTGAGATCATGGTTGGCTCTCACGCATTTGCATGAAATGCATGCACATGATTGGTTGAAATGTGGCCCTTTCAACCAATAGCTGTGCGCCTGAGCGCCCGTCAATGATAGTTGCATTGATGGCTCGTAATGTTGGTCGCTAGTGTGTGTGCCCCACACACGAGCGGGTTTGCGTGTATAAGTGCACCCCGGGTACACTATCGTGTATAGCCCCGCTACACGCACAACTTACGACCCATTTACTCCCTGACGCATTCACGCATGCACGCTTACACTTTCCATTTCTATTATCATTACGATACAGGTTAGGATCATGCGATCAGACGCTCACGCTTCAGTATACGTTCACCCAAGCCAAATCACAGCAGACTGTTTCGTTTTGCACACTCGTTAATTACATGTCCAGCCATGTAAACAATTTCGGCACATAGCTGACCAAAACAAATTCGGTGTCCTTGTTCAGACCTAATTCAGCTACCGCTCACCTGCTATCGCATGATAGGCGATTGTTTTAACGCAACGTACCAGCTGAGCATTTTACAATTCACGTTCACTGTGCGCATTTATCTAGTACGCCTATCTTCTAGACGTACATGCGCGTTCTAGTACGTTTGCCTTTCAGCTCTATATGTGTGTTCTAGTGCACCGCACTGCATTCTAGTCCACCGCATGTGCTTTGACCCAACGCTATTTGCGTACTCACGGAAATGCACGAACGTGCACGCGTCTAAGACCCTCTTGTACTGTGAGTCAACGTCACGAACCAAGCTTCTCCTGAAGCGTACTGATCCGCTCGTTTGTACTTGTTGTGTCCTGTAAACACTCACGTCACACTTACCATTCATAATCTACAGGACCCACCCGCACGTGACCCACGTGTTAGCTTTATTCGTAAGACGAAAGCGGGTGCGTGGGTGTCCTTAGCAACAGGAATACTGAAGTAGGGGTGGAGTGTGCATGCCGAGCATGGACACACCCACATTGTTCATGCATGCAATCGTCCCAGTATTCTATTTTCGGTTTAGTTATGGTTTACCCCAACGTGTTCGGTTAGCTAATGTAGGAACCTACTCAAAGACTCGACAACCTCCATGCATACAGGTCCGTGATACGTGGCACTGTCGCGCTGCTCTCCTTGGACCGCTGCGAAGGCCTCCAGAACAGCAGCTTGCCGCAGCAGGTACACTGGCGCAGCGGGATACGGTCGTCCTGGTCCGGCGGCAGCTTCATCATCACGCACTTCACCTCCAATAAGCATGCATACAAAAACAATATGTTACTTTTATACCAAAAGGTGCATACAATTATGCGCACAAAACAGACACGAGTTTGCATCTATTCTACCGCTTTTCGACCAATGACGGGCCGTTCTTCCTCGTTATGCCCAATAACCGGCTGCGAAGGCCCGCTTTTCTACCAATGAAAAGTCCTCCCGATTTGGGTGGCAGACACGCAGAAGCACACAACTTCGTCGACAAGGGGGCTACTTCGACCCGGGATGCACTACAGATGAACCCCTCGTTAGTAATCCCCAGACTTGGAATACACCCTCAAATCGAATAAAATGTGTGTTCCCGATGACCAACTACCGAATTCGTCGAAAAGCTGGCCCCCATGGTACATCTCCAAAGGGGCCAGCTTATCGATGAGAGCTTAAGCATTCTTCTTGAATACTATTGGTGGATAAGCTTCAAGTTATCGATATGATTGGATATAAGTTCGTGGGGGGCAGCTCATCGAGGAAGTCCCTTAAAATCTGGCCCATCACTTTATACTGCAAACCGATTGAGGGGTCAGCTTATCAACGAAATTTGGGGGGCAGCTTATCGACGAATACGGTAGGCACGCGTGGTATACAAAGCTAAGTAATTATTGCTAAACCCCACTCAGACGGAATTTGGAAAAAAAAGCACATTTATTCCGTAAGGGTGCTTAACCCTTCCAAACCGGAGGGGTATTGATTTTTTTAAGCTGCATATACAACATTATTATACTTGGCGTTTGTGTGCAAAGGGATTGGGTAGAAGAAGGGTCTCCGACATGGACGGAGCTGTTTGGGGATAGATGCTGCTAATGCATCAATACACTGAATATCCAACCGTCAACCTGCATGCTTGTGCTGCAGTATGCAGAGGATCATAAACGTGCCTGGGCAGATGCAGCTGCTCATTGAGATGTATGCAAAGATAGCTTTTTCTACGGCTCGTAGAGATTTCTTTTTTTCGAAGTTAGAGACTCAAACTAAATTTTATAGTGCAAGTTGGGGTGTCACCCCCAACGCTATCGCAACAAGGTGTGTGTGCCGCTGTGGCTTCTTTGTCCAATACAACACGCAAGTGGGATAGTTTTACTGATCTTGCGGTTCTTCCTGCAGAGCACGACGTCACTCGCAAATTAGCAAGCAGACGTAAAGCGCTGGCCGAGAGCAGACGCAGAGCAATAAGCAATATGGGCGGTACGCAGATCGCTGCATTGTTCACCCTAAGATGCTGCTAACATGCTGAATATTATGCAGGAGATCATGCACGTTGTTGTTCGGCGTCTCTTAGCACGTGGAGCTAGAGTTACTGGTGGCAGGTGTACCGGGCGTGGCAGATGCCTGGTGTGCCTGGTGTTGATGGTGGTTCCGGCCGTGCTTCAGCAGAGTGTCGAATTCGAATCGTTCAGGCCGTAACAGCATGCATCAGCCTTCCGTTTACCCATTCACGATGCCAGATATCCCAGCATATCATGGCCACATCGCGGATTCGGTAACGTGCAGATCTGCAGAGAAAATGGGACCAGCCTTGTTACAGTTGGTTCCGAAATATTTGGACGTCGGAGCTCGTGTGGCAGTGCGTAGAATGGAGCACACTTTACAGCCTTGACGATAGCGCTTGGGCTGGGTCAATCAGCGTGTGTAGTTGCATTACTACCTTGAGCAATGCCGACAGCTCTTGAAGTCGGTGCTCGTTCTGTTCCGAAAGTATTGCCTTCATACATATCCGAGGCTTCCAGTCGGCAGAGCTGAAGGTGCAGTTTTTCATGTACTTGACATGGCTGAGCGGTCGCGAGTTCTTGTGCTTGTGATAGGCCTTGTGAACAAGGTAGCCATTTACGATAGCGAGGTCAATGAGACCCAGTACCAGTGACTTGTAGAACTTTTTAATGCGAACAGCACGCTAGAGAGAGTATCGCTGCAGCCTTAGTTCATCATGGACGTCTACACCTCCCATGAAGGCGTGGTAGTCCTTGATCACGCGAGGACATGGAACTGCTACCTGGGTAGCACGGTCCTGACGAACAACTCGATCTATCTCCAGGTTGCCTCCGGTACACAAGAAATGAACTGGTCTGGAGTCCTACCAACTAATGGCCGTCATGCTTGGAACGAGCTTCGATCTGCTCATTTTGAAAGAGCCGCGATCAATCGTCTTCGGGCGGGTTTTCTTCTTCTCGATAACAGCCTTGCAGTAGCCGAGCCGGTTCGTCATAATGGTGCCCACACAACAAAACCCCATCAGAAGCAGTTGAATTGCCAAAGCCACGGAGGTGTAGAAGCGGTCTACCACAACAAGCCGCATACCCTGTTGTCTGGCCTCCTTCCCGAAGACAGCAAGCAGGTTTCGAACCACTGCAGCAGGACCCGACTTCATATCGGTTTTGTGTATGTCGCAAGCATGCTGTTTCTTCCCGCAATACACTTCGAATCTGAGTAATGCAGCATAATACAGCACAAAAGCGTCAGACATAAGTCGCATCATGCAGCATAAGAAATACTCGAGTCCATAAATAGTTTACTGAATGCAGTACGCTATGACAGCACTGCACAGCATGAACAGCTTAGTCCCCCAACGATGTGGCTGATCATTCATGTAAACGCGCATCTTGTTGAAATACGAACGACTTGGATGAACGGCCTCATCAAACGCCAGGTGCGAAGGCGCTTCATACCCCTAGCAAACGTCTTTTGTAGCACTTCGACAACTTTTCTAATCTTCCAGGCCCGGTCCGTACGGGCACGAAGGTCGTTGTTTGAATTGAAGTGCAAATTCCGAGACATCTCCATGAGCCAGTCTCGGTTCATCACGGACCCTAAGCTGCCTCGAGAAATGTCACCTTCGTCGGTTGTTTTCCTGTGGTTTGCGATCTTTTTCCGATTAGGTGCAATGGTTCTTGCAATCAGGAGACCGATAAAGCGGTTGCATCCCATCGAGATCATGCTGAATGTCGTGCTTGGTCTTCTTCGGGAGACTTACGCTGCTTCCTGCGATATCTCTTGAATGTGTCATCCACTCGCAAAGGCAGCGTTTCACGGTGATACTCGTTCGAGCACACTGCAATGTGCTGCCACAACACAACCGGTGCGAAGTAAAAGAATAGAGCCACAGGAGTCACCCTTGCGCAGTACTTCACCTCTCGGCCCAGAATATCCTTGTCGCAGTCCGGGGTAACTGTGCGTGTTGGCGACTGGCTCGTATGGTCTCATGACGTAGTCATGTGTGTCTGGCTCTTCAACGTCTTCCTAACCAGTAGCTGACATTTCGCGAAGAACCTATTTTTTTCAAGTTGCCAGCTAGCACTTGTTCTTCCCCGCCAAAGCTTTCTAGAAAGTTCTCTGCAAAACGAACCTCATCCGCTATTTCATCCTCACTCAAGTTAGCTTCCTCGTCCTCGGATTCGTATGCCTGGTCACCATCGCTGTCCTCGTCATCTTCTACCCATGTCGTCCTTCTGTGCTTCGTCGCCAGACTCCACTGCACCATAGTTAGAAGAATCATCGTTGCCGCCCGTGGCGTTCAACTCGAACTCGACATCTTCCAAGAGATCGTTCGCTGCCGCTGGTTCCTCGCCCTGAACATCGTTCTCGTCACGGTAGCCCCTAGAGACATCCAGCAAATTGATGTTAGCAATATGCGGTATAACAGATGGCATATAATGCTGCATAAGATTCAGCAATAGGTACTGCATAACATTCAGCAAAAGGTACTGCATAGCATTCAACATACCATTAACAGCGGGAAGAGTCTCGCTTGACGCTGTATTCACTTCATATGCCGAATCGTTGTCGTCTTCGCCAGACGGCACCGACACCATGTCCTCGTCAGCAGACTCTACGGATACGTCGTCATGGTCGAAAATCCCTGCATTGTCTTCGTTGAGATGCTGTGACGTCGGAATCAGTGGGGCGCGACGTGGAGGAGATGCACGAGGGGGCGTAGCAGCTGATAGCTATAGCGACCGTCTCGTGCGAGTCGCGTGCTGAGCAGCACCTTCGCCTCTCACCGTATCCTGGGAGGTGACGACAGAGGACGGTTGCGCTGCTTCTGATGCCTCTACGATTGGCGGTACGTCTGCTCTGCAGTCTTAGCAGCTGCAGCGAGCTGTATGTCATCAGATTCTCGTATTTTAGTCAGGTTGGCTCGTGCACGCTCACGGAGGCCTGCAGAAACATCACAACCCGTTATAACAGACGCAGTAAATAAACCAGCAACGCACTCACGTTTTGCACAGTATTCCAGCACGGCCTCCTCGCCCAGGACGAAGTTGACTCCCTAGTGTTGGCGTCAGGACGCAGGTAGCGGTAACGGTCGTCGAGGCTCCTTCGCGTAGGCGGTTTTCCTATCCAGCCTTCCCCCTTCAGCTCCTTCCACACTGACCGGAAGGATAGGTCCCGCCAGGTAACATCAGCGTCTGGCTTCTTGTTTCGCTGCATCTGAGCCCTCCGTCCGCAAAATCGAGAATGACTGGCAACGGGCTGCTTGGCAACGGAAACCTGCGAAATAGGATAATTCGGAAACAGCGGTCTGCTGGCATCCCTGTCAAACGGAATTCTCGAAACTTTGGATTGGGGTATAAAAGTGTCCTGCGTAGCCCTCTTTCTTTGTGCCTGCATCGGAACAGAAACGACTCGGCTAATAACTAAAAGTGTGTATGCCCTATGGCGAGAGAAAATACGCTCAATACAAACTCCAAGTTTAAATTCTATTATGCTGCATATATGCAGCATAAACAAAATCCTTACCGACTTCCCTATGTCAAGATGAACACCCATTCTCGGAGATGGGCACCCAGCTAAAATCGTTGAACTTTGAGATGGGCATCAGAGCAAAGTGGTCGTCTGAATTAATCTCGCCAAAGTCCTCATCAAGGAGAAGTCTTCCACGTTGTAACTGTTCGCTACCTCATCATCTTTCAGACACAGCATCAGCGTTGAGACGGGAACACCTTCCTGCCTTAAGTCATTCACCCAGTTTATAATATCTAGTTCAGCCTCGCTGGAAGAATAGTAACCGTGTCCGCTTTGCGTTCCTCTCGCCGCAGCTTCCCCTGGTGGTGCTGGACGCCTCCGCAAGCTTTGGCTTCTTCTTCTGCCAATCCAGTACGAGCTTGCGCCAACTCTCGTAGCAATGCGGGTCCAGCTGCGGCCAAAAGTGCTGGACCGTAGCTTTCACGTTGCCGTGGCCTTGGAAGTGATTGACGACATCCAGCTTAAACTGATTTGTGTACGAGGCCTTGGCACGCTTTGCTTCCTTGCGACCGCCGCCCTCCTTCAGTTGTGGACGCCCGACTGGTTTGCGCTTTTGCGCGGGTTGCTCGTGGTCCACGCGCTCGTTCTCGTGCTCCGCCATCGAATCTTGAAATGACCATGAGAGGGCCAGTGCCGCAAAAAACCAGCCCCAAGTTCAACAATCGAAACTGTCCGTCCTGAGAAAGGGACTCAAATCCAGCGTTCCAATTGGTGGAAATGGACTGTCCGTCTTAAATCTCGTCCGTCTTGACAAAGGGAAATCGGTAAACTGAAGGATGCATCATGCCGGTTTGGAGGGGTTAACTATGGTTAAAGTTAAAGTCGTACAGGTCGATCTATGAAGTCTAGCATTAGCACCTGCATCTTTCGTCCTTGTTTGTTTCCCAGGTCCTCTCGGAATAATCGCTGCATTGCACGAAGTCCGCTCACCGATCTGTCTGACACTCCTGTAGTATCGGCACAAATTCAAAGTTTCCCTATCCATCTGAGATAATTCTTGATTTCGGCGGCAGTTAGCTTCTTTATCAGAAGCATTCCCGCATGCATCATCTCCAGCAACATCATTGTGGGCGCTTTTCTGCTCCTCGATCCCGCAAAAGTCATCGTCAGTCGGCTCGTCCACGATTTCATTATCGTCCTCTGGACTAAGCAGCTCATCAACTGACATCGGATTGTTGGCGTGAAGTCGCGACAGCATGGTCGAAAGCTCATTTGTAATAGCATATTCCTCTTCAGGTTCATTAAACTCGCAGTTAAAATAGTCTAGAAGGCTAGAAGGCCTGTAGTAGCTCAACACCTCATAAATATCCTCAGCATGCTGTATTTGACGCCGTCGGTATATCGCCTTTTAAATGCTGCGATGATTTCTGCATCTAACGGCTACCGTTTGCTGGTGGTTGGGAGAAATACCACCTCAACATTCGTCACTGCGGCCTCATCATACCCCCCGCCCTGGACAGTAGCGTTGCAAGAAGTAGGGGGCATTTACGATGCTGCATTCTAAACCTCGTGTCAATTTCCTTGAGCCATTTCGAAAATATGGCTCGCGTCATTTAGGTTGCGTGTGGTACTGACAAATTAACAGCTTTTGAACGTTGGTGAGCGACATTCGAGATTCGTTGGCGACGGCATTGCTAACGAACGAGATTGGGAAATATGCTCTGTGAGCTCTGAGCACAATTAGTAGGTGCACCTTAGTCTACCCCTAAAACGGCACACCTCCGAGATTGGAATACCCCTAAAATTGGAATAATTTCGCCGTTCCCGACGCTAAGACAATTGAGGGGTTCATCTGTACAAAGAATTGAACCCTTACCTTTTAACATTTTAATATCTAGAGATGCTATAAAAAAGGCTGTGATTGAATTAGTGACATCCGCGAGTGACATGCCAGTTTCAGTTCGTAGACATGTTCTTATATACAGGAAGTTCTTCTAGAGGGTGAGAATATGAATTGGGCGAGATTTCTCAGTCTCGACCTTTCTGGCAAGAAGAAACATGACTCAGGTCTTCTCGGCCGAGGTTAAGCTGAACTGCGCGGTGTATGGCGAAGGATGCATGTTTCCGTGAAGATCGCACGTGATGCGGAAGTGAGCGCGCTGCAGAAGGCCATGTTTGACGATCAACGGTACCACGAGCGCTTCTCGTTTCCGCCAAGCGCATTGACGCTGTACTTGGCGCGGCAGAACGGTGCGTGGCTCAAGAGCGACCCCACACTCAAGCCTTTTTTGAAACAAGGAAGAAAAGAAGACCGTGACTATGTGGTAGAGATGGTCCCAAACTGGAAGCTGAATGACAACGAATATTTTGGAGCGGAGTTGCAGTCTGGAGACAAGGAGATTCACGTGTTCCAGCCTCGAGACAAGGAGGTTCACGTGCTGGTGGAACTCCCAGAAGATGCGGCTGGTGTTGAGAGGAAGCAAAGTGGTTTATGGCTGGTTCGTGGATCGATTGCAAATGCTCGCAGCACGAAAGGAGTTCGCTGTCGACTGTATCGATTGGCTGGAACGTTCCTTGGATACTATGATCCTGCTCGTCGCACTGGTGACAAGGATAGCGCATTCTGGTATGAAGGCACGACGTTGTGCATCCATATTCTCTTTGAGACCGGTACGTTTATCTCGTCGTTGTATGATAGTGCTGCTTGCGATAACTAACTGCGTTTCTTTTGCAGAGGACAATGCTCTGCGATTCGACAACACCTTGCAGGAAGAACCGGTAACGCTGGGTTCTCCGCTCAACGGCCAAGTGATCATGACAAGTTTTGAACAAGTTGCAGCATTGCCCACTCAGCTACGTCGCATCTACTTCGTCCAACTACGAACCACAAGAATCAGAGTCTCCGCAAGATACGATGTCGTCCATTTCGTTGTCATCCAGTGTTACGATTTTGGACGCCTCGACTGACGAGTTTCACTATCAACGGATCGAGCATGAGCGGTACTTCCTGCCGTATGGCAACGCAGAGAGCTGTCATTTGTTGTCAAGGAAGCAAAGTAGAGATCACAAACGAGAATTCGCCAAATACGATCGTGACACAAACAATCGGCTTGCACTCTCTCACGAGATGCATGGCTATTACGACGGTCTGAGCTATGACGTTCCCATAGTCAATATGATCCCTGGATGTGTGGAGAAGAATCCGTCGATCAGCAACAGATACAAGGTACGCACGCAGTGGCGTTGTGTGTTAGCAAGTGTGCTCATGGTTGCGTGTCTAGGTTGAGGTCTTCGTGAAGGTTTTGGATATGCAGTGCAAAGATCGTGTTTTCAGTCGTTTGAAAGACGGAGCCACCCAGACGGACGACCCACTCATGATGAAGACGGTTTGTCCATGTGGAGAATCCGGAGACGTTTTGTTTGTGTATGAGATGGAAACATGACGACAATGACGAGTGCTGGAGAAACTTCCTGTCGATGAAGCCGGCAGTTGATTGAATGTATTTGATATTATTTGAAGTAACAAACAAGTTCGAAACTCAGACATTCATTGGTTGATATTCCATCGTTCGGTGGGCGGACGATGCTTCCTCCTCCTTTGCATATAAGAACATTTAGAAGACACCCTCAGAGACAGCGATGATACCTGGGTATGACACCTCTATAGATTGGTTGGTCGGTGTCTTTTAAGAAAAGAAAACACAGGACGAGAAGAAACACCAATAAGAAGTGGAGCTGCTGCGCAGAAACAACGACCAGCTTAAGGCCAGTCTCGAGAGCATGCTCGCTGCTCCTAAGTAGGAAAAACGTGACTAAGGGAGGGTTGGTCTATTCAATGCTCTAAGGGTTTAATGCACTTTTTCTCGAAGCCTGGTTCTTTGTGAATTGTAAATCGTCCTAGTTAGGCAGCTTTCAATGTCACTGCCAAGGACTTAGGTAGGATAATCCGGACGGCAGGAGCCGTGCATGAGTGCTTTCATATGCTGCTCAGCTCCATCCGCTAACGCGCTAAGTTGACCACCCTCCAGCACGGAAACCAACTTGCCGTCGCAGCATTCCCATGCCAAAGCGCACACTTCGCGGGTTATCCAGTAGAAGTCTCTAGCTTCGAGACGAAAATCGGCCAGTGGATCTCGCGAAGACGCGTCAAAGACCATGGAAACCAACAGTAGCTCTGGTCTGAATTACCGTACTCGAGTATCACCGTCGCACGAAATTGTTCTCGATATTTTGGAGCGGTGCACCTCGCACGCAATTGTACGTTGAAGATATTGCCATGATTCCCAGTTTCACTGGAATGTCCAGAGCATGGAAAGCAAGGCGCTGCTTGGTGCATCAACACATACAATACCCTTGAATCCTTCCGTGCCATATCTTGCGTTCCATTACCATGATGCACATCAACATCCACAATCGCGACGCCGTTCAAACATGCTTTTCAAGTGCATGAAGCACAGCGATCGCGACGTCATTGAACACGCAGAATCCCATGGCCTTACCCCATAAAACACATTCCGAACTCCACCGTCCGCTTTCAAAACTTTATCCAGAGCAAGGCACGCTCTTCTCGCCACAATTCTCGCCGCTTTCAGCGTTTGTCTCATGAGCTCCATGTCCTCTCCTAATTCTGTGAATTCAAACTTTGCGCAGTAGTTTGTTTTGCCTTGCAACGCTGGGATCTTGCTTGTTCTTGGACTGGGTACTGCAAACTTCGTATAGACCTCTAAATCCACACACTCCTGTTCACAACGTCCAGTGCCACCATACTGCGTTCCACTTTATTGGTCATGCCGATGACCAATTCCACGTACACTTCTCCATGCACCAATTGCAATTGTTCGTCCGAAGCTAATGGCAATGCATAAACCACTTTAAGAGCAGGAAATGCAGTCGAAAGTCGCTTTAGAACCGCCTGAAGACGTTCAGGACGTTCCACTCGACTGCGGTGCAAAAGACAAATTTCGCTCGTGAGCATCAGAGACTTCGAGTTCGATCCGAGCAGAATTGCGCTGGCAATCTCGTTCCATTCTTTGCATACGAGCGGCAGAACGTCGGAATCCCGGGTGGGTAGCAGTCCTGAGAGCAGCAGCGAGCACAGAGGTGGTGCCATTAATTCTGTGTTTATTTTAATATTTAAAATTTTTGCAAATTGCGATTGGCATCGACTTGGAATTTGAGAAGTTCTTTCTGGCGAGGTATTTATGGTTTATTTCTATGATGTCAATTAAAAAGAAAAGAAATGAATTAGAAACAATTGTTGTTCATTCTATCAAATATTCAAAAAGTGGCTTGGTAAAATATTTTAAGGGGTGCAGACATAGAAGATGGGGCCGTACATCCGCGAGAAGCGATGCGGAACCAGACGGTCTTCCTGGACGTGCAGCTGTCTGACGCGTTCCTGTCGGTGAAGGAGAAGCTGGGCGTGCTTTTCCACCTGCCGCCCACGAGGGGCAGGGACTGAACCAGGTTTGGGGCACCGTTTTTTTTTTTGGGGTACGATTTATTTTTAGAAAAGACCTAAAAGCTAACATGAAATTGTTCTCTATTGTGAATATTGCAGAAAGAAAGCAAGGAGTTTGCGGACGCAGCGACGCTAGCGGACCATGAACTGCAGAACAACGCGGTGATTTATATGTCTGGAAGAAAGAGAGTACGTCAACTAATTCTGAAAGTGGTTATTTATAAAATATGGGTTGGGGGCTAAACTTTATCATGTTGTTGTTGTTGTTGTGTGACAGACTCAGATCAATAGGAAGAGCTGAATGTGAATAAAGTAAAGGCTCTGGACTCGGGAGATGCTTCTGGTTCAGCAGGCAGTGTAGATGCAGGTTCAAGTGCAGTGAAGGCCGAGGCGTGAAGATTTAATTTCAGCAGACAATTGCAGCTGTCCAGAGACGGCTTTAGCTGGTGAACAGGACAGGATCAGGAGGGCTGAAATTTAGGAGTGGGGGTCGCTTCAATGTGATGCCCATGATCCCGAGGTATCATTGGATTTCAGCAGCGTTGAAGTGTATCCGTCGCTGATACGTGAGCCGGTTTTCGGATTCGCCACTGCAGAAACCTCCTCGCGTGCAGTGCCTCTGCTAGTTATGCATGGATAAGTATCGAACTACTGGCCCTTGGGGATCCCAGTTAAGCTTGCCGAACGGATTTATGGCACCAGTCTTTTGCCGTTTGAATGCCTCAAATGGTGAGATACCGGCATGTTGGCACCATTAGAAATTCCAGTGACCGAAGATCCTGGTAGCCTGCCTATACGGTTGAACAGTCGACAAACCACACTGAAAAACACACACACGATAGAAATATGTTGGGTTCGTTCGGACGAATTATATCGAGAGATGAGCTCGGACTTTCAGAACATTATTGTAACCATTCGAGGATCACCACCGAACAATTGAAGCAAGGTGTTGAGTTGGCAAACGCTTAAACAAAAGCAGGGGCCCTTCTCAATGTTGGCGCTGAAATTCTGGTATTGCGAAACAGTCGAGTGATAGCAAATGCTGCAGTGCTTGAAATTTTCGAGAAAGCCGAAAATTAATTTAGACGTAACGATTATTCTCATCGTGACGTTTCATGTTTATCCTTCTTCATATATGGACTGATTTGGTACGGATAATTAAGCGTATCGATAGGTGTTAGAATTGATTCGAACTGTGTAGCACTCTCTCTAACACGCTGAAGCCTTCATGTGGACCGCTTTTCAATCAATCATTAGGAAAAAAGTGCAATGCTTTCCTGTTTAATAATTCAACAGGGCTAGTAAAATTTAAACGGCCTGCCAGGGCTACGCCGTGGATCGCACAATGGCGATGAGTGCCAGCACGAAGACAAACGGCAGCCAAGACTTCAGAAACCCGGCGAGTCCCACATATTTGCCTCTGAAAAACATCCAGAAGCAGAGCTGCACCATGTTCCAGCGTTTGCGTCCTCCATAGTGCGCGTGTTCCAAGCAAACTGCCACATGTGAGTGGCAGTTGTCACAGCTGCACGAACCACAAAAACACAAGCTCAACTCCTCAGTCTCCAATACCAAAAGCCTTCCATGACGACACCTCGTACCAAATATTGTGCATCCTGCTCTCGTAGATTTTGCAGCCTGCCGCCACAGCTTCGTCCCACTTGGCGACGTCCTCCGGCTCCACTTGGCACTGCAAATATGAGTGGCCGCTCCGAACGCAAAGTCGTCGCGGCCGATCGTGTACGGACCGGCAAAGTCGAAAATGACCCTAAATTTCCAGACACAATTCCGTCAGTTCTGGGTCGAATTGGACGCCGCTTTCTTGTGCCAAATGGACTTCTCCCCACCCTTTAGAGTCGGCGAGCCCCAAGTGCCCGATGAACGGCAGGAACCACGTCAGAACGGGGATCGGAGACCACACCATGCAGAACGGAAAGCGGTGCACTGCCGGGTCCACCGCCGCCGAGCGGGAGCCGCCGCGGGTTGCAGAAGGCGCAGAGAGCAGCAGCGCGTCGTCGTCGACGGCCAGCGCCGTATCGGCGCGCGGGGAGGCTGCGCGAGACGTCTTCGCCATCGCTCGGGACTCAAATTGTGTGTGGAATGGACCAATTGAGTGCTGGACACAATCTGATCACTTCAACCTGGGACTAATTTTGAAAATGAACATTGGGCAAGACAGTTCAACAAGTCGGATGATACTTCGATACGAAGTATGTTTTTGGCTGCAAGGTGAATGATTTTCGCGTTGGGCTTTATGAGTCCAATAAGACTGTCTTGACACGAAATATCTCGCAACATCTCGACGGTTGTGCGAGCCTAATCTCCTAAGAGGTTCCCCACGTCTGCATCGCCCCAATCGTCCGTGTCTGCAATGGAAGAAAAAAAACTTTTACTAAAGTGATACGTCCCAAGGAATGGAGGCAAAGAGATTCGTACCTTCGTGCTTATTCGGTCGCGCTGTCTTCTGAGGCTGTGGTGCTCTTGCAGTCGTAGGGGTCATTGACTGCATTGGTGGCGGCGAAACGTATTCACTGCGGCTGTTGTCGTCGCTCTCTCGTGTTTGTGAATCTGCAGCATTGGAACCGTTTCCATACATCGACGACGCTGGCATTTGACCACTATTTTGCCGTTGATACTGTGGTTCTTGAGGTTGTCGTTGGTATGGTGGACGTGCGTGTAAGTCGTCGTTGTCTTCAGGGTTCGAGTTCCGTGATGCGTGACCGTTAGCTGCAGGCGGCGTGAACTGCTGCTGTGCTGGCATCTTGGAGTTGACGGCGTTGTCACGCTCAAGCTTGGCCAATTTAGCCTGGAACCCGTCACAACGCTGGCCAAGATCTTTGCAGATAGCCACCAGGTACCTCAGACATTCGAGGTTCTCTGGGTAGTCCTGGTGAATTTCTTCATAGAGTACCATAGCCTTCTGGTAGGCACCCATGCGACGATAGCAGCTCGTGACCATGAGGCGCCACTTGACTTCGTTTGGTTGAATTTGGCTTGCACGCTCGAAGAACTGGATGGCCTTCTCGTAGAGCTCGCTCTTGACATACCACACACCAAGCCATGAAATGACGTCCAAATTAATGGGGAAGAATCGGTAGGATTCAAGGTGGTAATGGAAGGCCTGGGTTTCGTCGTCGTCTTTGTTGAAGATTTGTCCCAATCGAGCTAACACCCCTGGGTCGGCAACGTTTTTCGAGTTGCGGTCGCGTTTATCGCTGCCACCGAAGCACGAAAGCAGGATGTTGAACCATTTGGCGGCTTGTCGGTAGTTGCCCATGATATCGTGCAAATTTGCGATCTGGTACAGCACTTCAGCGTTGGATGGGACAATGCTATGCAACTTTTCGAAAGCTTGGAGCGCTTCGTTGAGTACCCCCATTTTGATATTCACGAGACCGAGGTTGTAAATGGCCTCGATGCAGTCAGCTTCGACACCGATCGCCTCCAGGAACAGTTCCTTCGCGCGCTCACACTCCTTTTTGACAAAGAGACAGTTACCCTTGTTCACAAGCGCCTTCGCGTTATATCGCTGGTGGCGCACAGCCAATGAAGCGTACTTGTCGGCTTGAGCAGTGTCACCTTCCACAAAGTAGAGGTAGCTGAGGTTCGTCGCTGCCATCGCCTTGTGCGCTGGGTCTTTTTTCTCGAAGGCTTTGAGGACTTCGATGGCCTTGTCGAATTCCTTTTCTTTGAGGAACCAATGTGTCTTGCAAATTTCCATTTCGCTGGCTAAACTCTCGTGGTTCTCCTGCTTCAACGCATCGATGACCCAGGTAAAACCTGCTAACCAGTCCTTTTTGTCTAGTGCTGGTGCACACAGCTTTGCAGCAACCAAAATGTACTCCATGGCCTTTTTCCTCCTAGCACGAATTTCAGCTTTGAGTCCGTCGGCCTTCAACGAGTGTAGATGCTCCTTGGACGATGTATGATCGTTGTCACTATCCTTTGACTCGTTCGCCAGCCCAGATTCTTCCTCTTCTTCCTCTGACATTCCTTCCATTGGGATCGTAATGAGGTTCGTGAAGCCGCGTCGCATCTTTTCGTGCTCACCGATGGCATAGTAGCAAATGATGAGGTTGAAGCCCGACTGGAAATCAGCATTACCTTCCATAACGTCCTCAAACGTGGCAGCCGCGTCTTGGTAGTGTCCTAGTTTGAGTTGTGCGGCACCGATGTTCCGCTTAATTTTGTATCGCACTTCCTTGCTTGTATTCGGGATCTGATCAAGTGCCATTCGGTACATGCGGATGGCCGTAGGAAACTGCTGCTGCTCGAAGTAGATATTGCCCATGTTGACACGTAAACGCCCACCTTGAGCATACTGCTTATTCTTGACGATTGGTGTATACGACTGGATCGCCTCCTTCCACAGTCCGTTGAGGTGATAAGCATTGGCAAGATTGAAAAACACTGCATATGTGAGGTCGATGTTGAGCATGTCCGCCAGTCCATTCAGCTCGCAGTGCTTGTTGAAAGCTCGTTCTTTTCGTCCAGCGTCTTTGGCAAGGTGCAATGCTTCTTCGTACTGTTCCTTTGCAATCAGCTGTGCAGACTGCTCAATGAGTGAATTCACAGTCCGCTCAAGTTCCTTTGCCACTTCCTTCGGAGAGTTCTCTGTCTTTTCCACGAGTGCAGGTGCTGCACCAACTTTTCGAGCTTCACCCATGGGGTCAAACATCCTCTGGCCGGAAGCAGTCCGTGGATTCGACTACGACAGCAACAATCAGCAGCTAGTGTCAGATCATTGCCAGAACTGCATTGAAACTCCTTGACTCACCGAGAAACCTGCTCCAGAAACAGAAGTCATAGGCCGTGCTTCGCCAGATTGTTGTTGTGAAGTCCCCAACCTAGAACCTGGAATCTGTCGACCCATTTGCGAAGGTGGTGCCCTTCATCACATTAAAATGTTATGACGAACGATGACAATGCATCCACGGACCCGAAGCTGAAAACCAATCTCTGTACCTGAATGCAGTCCCTGGTGGGTTGTAGCCGCCACGCGACGCTGGTGCTCCATAGGACGACGACATGTAGTTGTTGGTCGATGCCGTCTGCGGAGGCGCCAGGTCGATACTGAAGTTGAATCCTTCGTACAGGTCCTCATCGTCATCCTCCTCGACCATGAGTCCATGTCTCGACTGTCCGTAGCCGCCTCCATAGGACGCCATTCCGGATTCGAACCGTCACTCGTCTCAAAGCTTTAGTTGCTTGTTATCTAGGAATTCAATGCACACCGAGCGGCCCCTGATCGAGATCGCGATCGTTTGAGTTTGCGACGCTTGGAAGTGAGACCGGCGAACCGAAACGACTCGGTCCCGCAACTTGTCCATCATAACACTGCAGACGAATGCAAATGGAATGCCATTTAACTATTATGAGTTGGCTAGTCATCCCCAAAACTAAGACCGAGAGTCAAGACTATTGCTACGAGAATTGGCATGCAGAATGTGAGTGTGGATGGGAGTCTTGCAGCTCGAGCGAATGGCATCAAGAAGGAGCAGTCTTGACCCATCAACGGGAAATACTCGAGCGTATTGTTATACGGCTCGTAAATCATGGAGCAGTAGCAGCTACCGTTCACACACTCCCCGTTCGGATACGAGCAGTTGTTGAGACACATTTCTGTAGACAAAGGCGTGAAGGACATCAACATGGTGAGCGTGATGAAAACATGAAAGCAGAACTCAAAGTGACTTACGGGCATCGCAGTACTTGCCAAACCAACCTTCATCACACATGCACCGCGAGTTCGGGAACTCCACCGAGCAGTAGCCGTGACCAGAGCAGTTGTAGCCGCAATTGCGAATGGAACAATCATCTCCGATGAAAGGTGGACGACAAATGCATTTGCCAAACCCGTCGCAGACTCCGTTCGAGTAGTGCACATTGCCATCAGTGCAAGGGAATTTCTGGATGTTCTCAACGTACGAATCGTTGTTTGTGTGCTCAAAGCCCGAGAAGCAGCAGTGATTACATATTTGACGTTGGTGGGCATCATCGTAGGTGCAGAAGGACCCTGGGCACGTCGAATTCGAGCAGTCCTCGCCGTAGTATCCGTCGTCACAACGGCAGTTCCCGGCGAGACATTTGCCATGCAAGGAGCAGTTCTTGATGCAGTTGTTCAGGTCGTACTGCCACAAATCGCCTAGCGAAGCAGCGGCAAAAGTATCTGCGACTTGGTATTCCTCTTCTAGTTTGAAACCGTAGCCTCCAAAGACGAACATCTTGTGATAGCCTGCATGATAAACACTCATGTGACCAGACCGCTGGGACGGATGCTCCCATTGGAGTTCTGGAGACAAGTCCTTTCGTCGATCGTGGCGGTCTCGACAGCCATCCCATCCTGGAGCTTGACGTCGCGCTTGCTCAACTAGCACGCGCTGTTGATTTGTTCCTCGAGTGGGTTCTGCAAGCACTGAAAACTATACCAATTGATCGTGAGCTAAATGGTAGTGAAATTAACCACAAGAAACTTCCCTACCGTTTGTGTTCCGTAGTGTGTCTCCGCAATAAAGTTGTAGTCGAACGGATTGTCAGGAAGAGTAGTTGGAGGTACGTAGGTTTTATAGTTTCCACTGTACGGCAGCCGTCGAGCCTCTAGATCGTCAGTGCATGACGTCGGGTAATCTGGGTAAATAAACGATGACTGCTTGACCCAACGGTTGGCACCTTCATCAATCGACACAACCACAAGAGAGGATCAGTTATCACAATAAATATCATTCTTGCTTTGATGCGGACGTACTCGCGTTGTACTGCCACGTATCGTCGAAATAGTAGTTGGTAACGTAGCCTCCAAACAAAACGAAAGTGTCGTTGGCAGCTATAAGACTATGATCCAGTCTTGGTTCTGGAATCGAGTCACTATCTGGGATAATGTGTGACCAAACCCCTGTAGTTACGTTGAACTTCCACATATCGTCCAAATAGTAAGGATGCTTGGGGTACGGCGTGAAGCCTGTGCCACGCGTACTGAGTGTTCCACGACTTGCACCTGCGCCCGTTGTTTTTGGATATGGAAAAAATGTACGATAGCCACCATGAATGAAAATGGCGCTATCATAGACCACAGCAGCATGTCCAGCACGCGATGGTGGCCAATTCACAACACACTCGATCTCAATATCATTGATCACCGCGTCAGATAAATCTGTAGGGCATTGAACGGTCTCGGTAATGTTAGTCCAGGAATTGATAGCCTTGTCGTAGACCCAGAGATCGTTAAGATATCCACCAAAGGGGTACTGGTTGGTCCTGCTCCAATCGTTTTCCTCGCTGTTTTCATGTGCGAAGCCGTGCCAGAGACGAAAGCCACCGAAAACATACAACTTGTCGTTAAGAACGACACTGGAAAACTTAAATCGCTTCCCAGGTCCGTGATTACTGCTTCCCAGCTCGACCATCTCGGTCCACGATCCATCCGTAAAGTCGTAGAGCCACAAATCATCGCAGTAGTCATCGCACATGGGCCCGAATCCTCCATAAACAGCCATACTGTCGTCGCTAAACACTTCCGCACTGTGCAACCAACGCTCACTCGGATGAGTGCACACTTTTGCGCCGTACACCATTTGACAGCCTCCCCACTCTGCTCCAGCATTCAACACCTCCCACGTACTGCTCACGCACCCGTTATCCGCAAACCTCGTGCAATCTACAGTTGTAACAACAGCAAGCAGCACCTCCGTCAGCTCCAAAATGTGTCATTCGTGACCAAAGTAGACATCGTTCTCACTGATATTGTAGCTCCAGACATCGTTGAAAAACACTGCGACCGGCACTTCGGTCGAGTCCGAGGCATATGCGATCTTGTCATCGTACGATAGAAACTCGAGCGAGCCATTCACTTTGGTGATCTCGTACGTCTTGGGCACATGAGTGCGAGTCGTATCCTCCGTCCGTCCGCCGAAAACCACCAGGTATGTCGAGTACGTCACAAACGAGTGTCCTCGACGTGCTGTGGGACTCGAGTCATTGGCACTCCAAGTCCATTGGCGCCAGGCGGATGCAACGTGAACAAATGACACGAACCAGAAGAGCACCAGCATATTATGGCAGTGCATTATGACACACTCAATCAACGACCTTTCACCAAGATACGTTCACGCTAACCTACGAAGATGTACATGCAAATCAACGCGGCTGAAAAACGTCCTCTTCAGCGTCCTCGTTCGTCGTTGTCGTCTTCGGGATCATAGTACATGGACACATTTCGAACTGGTGGTGAGTAGCTGTCCCTCAAGAACGTGTGGTCCAGCAACCACTTGACCAATTCAGAGTGGCCACCGTGACTCGCTGCATCAATCGCCGCCGATGCGCTCCTTCGAATCGGAATTGCATGAGCCATGTGGCTACATCACCATGGCCAGCATAGCACGCGTCCAGCAGTGCATTCTTAGAACACCCTTCTTCTCGATGAGAGTGCAGCCACTTGACCACGTCGAGGTGTCCATTGGCAGCCGCGTCGTTCATTGCAGACTGCGTGCAGCCCTCTTGGCGATGGCAGTGCAGCCACTTCACAACATCCAGACATCCATTAGCTGCAGCGAGGTCCATGGCGTCCGTCGTGCACCCTTCGCTTCGATGGTCGTGCAGATACTGCACGACGTCAAGGTGGCCGTTGGCGGCCGCCAAGTCCATGGCGTCCACGGAGTAGGATTCGCTACGATGCGAGTGCAGCCACTGCACCACCTCGAGATGTCCTGACTCGGCGGCAAAGTCCAATGCATCGGGAGCTGTGCCAATTGGCGTGGTGGCACTAAACAGCGTCACGAGTTTGAGGTGTCCGCGATCTGCAGCGTCGGTGAGCGACCAGCTCGCCGTGACGTCATAGAACTGCTGCACCAGGTCCAGCACCAACGGACAGTCGGTGTCGTAAGCACGACAAGCAGCTCGCACTGCAGGTGAGACGGACATGGTCGAATTCCGATTTGTTTTTGTGTGTCGCAGCTCCATGGAATGGCATCCATATGCCATCCCATCCGTAAAGCTTTGCCAGCGGCTTAGGCGTTCAACGTGGAAGTTGAGTCCTTCCCGCTACTCGACCACAGTAGGCTCACAAAGGATTCGGCCACGCACTTTGTGGAGGAGGATCACGCCCTTACGATACCTCGAAGTCGGATACGCCGGGCATTGCCCGCGGTGAGTCCTGTCCTGGCTACAATTCAGAACGCAGGCGCGTGCTTCGATCCACTCCAGACCTTTGTCCGACGTCGGCATCTTCATGAGATACAGAACATGTACAAGGCTGAAGCTTAGCTGTTGACTTATAATGTGATTAATCTGATAATGCGCTCGATCTTGTGGCCAACTTATGCTATTGTTGCCGTCGCACCCTCTGGATGGCCGCCCAGCGCCGCAGGAACGCGATCTCAGCGACCTCTCTCGCTTCCTCGTCCTCTTGCTCGTCTGCACCTAACACGTCGTCCTCAGCGTCGACCAGCGCTTGCAAGTACGGGTGTTTCTCCGTCAATGCTGCGACGTCCCAGTGGCCGCGTCTCGCCAAGTAGTCCACGAAGCCTGTCTTGCCGATGCAGTCGCTCTTGCGGTTCATCGCCAGCCACCGCACCACGTCCTTGTGGCCTGCGTTCAGTGCGTTCACGAGTGCCGACTGCGAGCAGCCTTCCTCGCGGTGCTCGTGCAGCCACCGGATGACGTCCAGATGGCCGTACGTGGCTGCATTGTTCATAGCATAGTGCGTGGCGCCCTCTTTCCTGTGCTCATGCAGCCACTTCAGCACTTGGAGGTGGCCGTTCTGGGCTGCAAAGTCCATGGCGTTGGCGGTGCAGCCTTCCTCTCTGTGCTCGTGCAGCCACTGGACGACGCGTAAGTGGCCGTTGCTTGCTGCCATGTCCATGGCGTCCGTCGTGCAGCCTTCCTGCCGGTTGGCGTGCAGCCACTGCACCACGTCCAGATGACCGAATTCCGCTGCCGAGTCCATGGCCCTTGGCAGCAGCGCTGGAACTTGCGTGGGTGGCGACGGCTGAGCCGCTGCACCAGGTGCAGATGGCCACAGAGTGCGGCGCGCATGAGCGTCCACCGGGGCGAAAAGTCGGCGAAGGCGTTCACATGGTGCAGCACGAGGTCGTTGGCGGCTTCGAAGCGAAGCAGCACGGCGAGTACTGCAGGCGACACGTCCGTCATGGTTGATGTAGTTGGTTTAAGGTTGGTGGACTGGAGTTGGTTCCGAGGTCGAATGTGCAGGACGGACGAGGTTGCAGAGTGAAGAGTGAGCAGCAGCGTTCCGTCCTGGACGTCGCCGTGTTTGGCTCCGAGAGCCTGGAGCCGTTACCCACTGCTGGGACACTGTGAGCGACGACCTTTTCTGCGTTTCCAGATTGAACTCGCAGTGCAGCCATGTGGTCGACCAATCCTTGGGATCCGCTGCTTTTTTCGTGGGGACGATCTGACGACGATATATCGGTGGAAGATCGCCATCCTCGTGTGTCTTAGCGCGGAGCTTCAGACCCAGTCGAGCTGGTGGCTCTGGTTCAAGACCGCATGTCACACCGAGCTCATGTGTGGACAAACAGCCTGCTAGTCATGCTGAAAGCGCTTGGTGCCTGTGCGCCACCAGTTGTAGCATTCCGCGTGTTAGTCACCAACTATTTCATCCTTCAACTCGACGTGGCTGTGCTGCATCCCCGAAATTCCACGGTGCACGTCGCTAAAAATGTCTTCCGACAACCCTCTGTAGAGGTAGAGTACTTTGTGTTCGTTCTGCTAGAGCCTCAACGCCAAGTTCGTCTTCCTCATCCGAGAAAGAATGACGAGGTCATTACCAACGAGCTTCGAGTGGACGATGGCGCGGAATCACCGATGAGGTTATGCACTTCAACAGCAAATCTATCCATCCTTTGGACAAGTTTCTCGGATGTGTAGATGTCTGTTGTTTCCCTTGTGCCTCAGTTCCCTATAACATATCGTGCTGCCTTTTCGTTTGCGACTCGAAAAGCATAATCTATTCACTGCAGTTGCTGAAAACAAGTATCGCATAACTTGTACCTGCCAGATGAAGAAGGGAAGTCAGAAGCAAATAATTGATTTGGCCTCAAGCTGGTAAGCTATGACATCCATCGACTTGTGCAACGGTAGCTATATTAAAGCATCCTCTAGGATACATTTGCCTGTTTCCAACCAAGGCTGCCTTGTTGCTTCGTCAGCAAATCCATGTCGTCGCTCAAAAAGTGTCCCGAAACCCTGTCCGAAAGGATACACAATCTTCGCTCCCCAGCGGAGCAGAGCACGAGGATGGCGTGACAAATATCCAAGCTGCTCGTTCCAACAGCGTGGAAGGCAAATCGATTTCAAACTACTGACAAGTGAGTTTATAATTACGCCTCCTTAGCAATAAGTCTACAAGTGGGGTACGTCTTTGCGGCGTCGAGCTACTTGTGCTCCGTCGTCCTTACCATCTGCTGCAGCATGTCCTTGGCGTATCGCAAGCGCTTGGATAGATCTGGTCGCTCATGTGTGAGGATCACCGTTGACGACGCGAAGACACTGAGGGCTCCTTCGCGATCGAGGTACGTCACAGTACGTGCATTCGATGACAGCATCAGCTTGGACTTGTCGAAAAAGTTGAACTGCACGGTGCCATTCGAAAGCTGGAAGAGCACCGCGTGGCGAGTCTTGACCCACTTCTTCACAATCACCATACATTGAGATGCTTCGCTGTCAGTTCCAGTGCCATCCTTCGCCCCCTCCCGAGCGGAGAGCACAAACGATCGGGCGAGCTGACTCTCAAGAGTGTCGATCTCGTCATTTTCAGCGCGGGCGTCCACCAAGTAGCCTTTGAAGTGGCCCAGTAGCGTCACCTTCTTGCTTAGCGACGAATCGTAGTTATCCATAGTGTAGCGAGCACGCGGCTCCGGCATCTCGGTTTGATTGCTGCTTTGGCGCTCAACGTACTCGAATACGCGACCATCGGCAGATGAAATCATCTTGGTGGAGTCGTTGAAGTACACACCCGACTCGCCATTCGAGAGCATGTAGCCGATACCGTACTTTGACGTGTAATCTACCCACTGCGAGATCCACAGGCTGGCAGGTACGTGATAAGTGGTCTCCTCCGCCTCTGCGCGAATTTCCTTTAACCTCTGTGCCGCTGCAACGATGGTGGCGGCTGATGACGATTCACTCAATCTGTGGTCGCCACCACCACGGCTGTGCTCTTGCAGGAAGAAGAATCGAGACAAAGTTTTGTAAGTTGCTTCCAGCACGTTTTGTACGGGAGGAGCAGCTTCTGCTGATTCAGACGACGACGATTTCCCGGTTACAGCCCCACTGCTCGCTGCGAGGTGCCTTCGGCTAGAGCTTGAATGTCTTCCTGAGTCATCATGCTTATGCGCAGGAGGTAGAGTCTGCGCCATGGAAGGAGCTGTCCCGGGGTCCGATACTCGCTCCGTGTTCACGTCTCTACTGCGAAGAGGGTATCTCTTTGATGGCGGCGGGACTCTCAACACACTGGCAGCGCTATCACTGTGGCGGGTTGCAACAGTTTGGTTCTTGCACGAGGGTGGAGTAACCAGCAACGCTGTCCTGGGCAGCGAGGTTGGGACGAGTTCATCAGCTAGGAAGGGATGCTTCAATATTTGCTCGAGGGATGGCCGGGCACCTGGATCGCTTCGCAAGATCCCACGGATGAGGGACTGTGCCGATCGCGATACGTGTGCAGCTTCGGGGAAGTCGTACTGGTTAGCTCGGATACGCTTGTATGTGGCCTTCACGTCTTCCGTCTCGAACGGCGGGCGGCCAACCAGCATTGTGTACATGACAACACCCGTAGACCAAATGTCTACCTCGAAGCTGTGCCCATCACCACGCTGCCCACTCAGGATCTCCGGTGCGATGTAGTTCGGCGTACCGCACATGGTGCGCTTGCGATCCTCAGGGCTGTCGAGCCGAGTCGCCAAGCCGAAATCACCGATTTTAAGCCGCATATCGGTCGTGAGGAACAAATTGCCGAGCTTCAGGTCGCGGTGGATCACCAATTGCCCATGCAAGTACGCCAACCCTTCCACAAGCTGCCGCATGTAGAAGCGCACTTCACTCTCCGAAAGGCGCTTCCGCCTTCGCATCAGGTCCGACAGCGACTGGTTCCGACACAGCTCGAGCAAGATGTAGGCATTGTCCGAGTCTTCGAAGAAGTGCTCAAACTGCACAATCTGCGGGTGATGCAGCGACTTGTGAATCTTAATCTCCGACGTGAACTACAAACACAAAAACAAAAGCAACACAAGCAGAAAAAAAACACAAGAAAGGCCGCGGCCGCACAAGGCAATCAGCAACGGACCCTCTCCACCTGATTCTGCAGCCTCAACTCAATCTGCTCTCACTTTTGTTTCGCCTTGGGCTTCACGAGCGAGCTCTTGGCCACCACTTTCCCGGCAAACACCGTGCCGGTCTGCTCACACTGCAGCTCGTAGCACCTAGCGAAGCCTCCTATAGACAGCAGTAGCAGCAGAAAAAACCTTGAGCATCTCCCTCTCTCCACCTTCCTCCCACCTCCATCCACGCCGCACCTTGCCCAGGAACTTGCCCTTGACGTACGACCGCGTCTTGACGTAGCCGTGCGCGTCCAAGTAGCACTCGCGGATCTGGTCGGGCACCACGGGCTGCGGCGTCGGCTCCTTCTTCTTCTGCTGCTTCTGCTCCTGCTCCTGCTCCACGTTCGGGTCCATTTTGCCGGCGCTGCCTCGCCGCCTCTGCACGAGCTTGAAGCGCGCGCTGTCGTAGGCCGCGGGCTGCGTCGGGCCGCGTCGCTGCTGCGCCGCAGCTTGGCGCGGACGGCCGCCGTTGTGTTGCCGTTGCCAGCGGCCTGCGCGTTCTCCTTGCCGCCCGCCAGCAGCTCGGCCGGGTCCCGCGCCTGCATCGTCATGGCTGGCGCTTTCAAATATTCAAAACAAATGAACAATGTTTATTATTATAGTTTTGTTAAATCGAGTTTTTAGGGAACGCATTTTTTATCATATATTCAGTTCACCAGTCTAAAACGAAGTATGTGCAAAAAGTAAAACATTTTCAAAGTTCTGCAGGTCGGATCTTGTGGAGTACTCGCAATCTGCGCGTTCCGAAAAGCCCACCTTCCTGTTTGTATGCCTCTCACGCATTTTATCCCGTACTTGGCGGTCGTGCTCCCCTTCACCCATTCCCAATAGCAAGCGGCGGCCCAAGCAAGGAAAGTGACGGAGAGAAGCGACTCGTCCGCCTTTGGCCTCTTGCTCTGTCGCCGCCATGTCGATCCACTTCAAGTTCAAGTCGGCCAAGGAGTTCGACACCGTGACGTTCCCAGGCGCCGTGATCCGCGTGCTGGACCTGAAGAAAGCGATCGTGGACAAGAAGAAACTGGCCAAAGGCCTCGACTTCGACCTCGTCATCACGGACGCCCAGAACGGCAAAGTGTACGACGACGAGACCACGCAGCTGCCACGCAACACCAGCGTCACCGTCAAGCGCATCCCCAGCCAGCAGCCAGGCAGCGGCCTCCTGGCGCGCATGAAGCAGGAGGCGGCCGTGGCGGCGGCGGCGGCCGCGGCCGCGGCTCTCCACGCGTCGCCGCCCGTGGCGCCTATGGCCGGCCCATCCCCCATCCTACCGGTGGGCACGACCCCACCCAGCCGTACGTGGCTGTTGTAGTTGTTGGGGATTTGAAGGGGTTCTTCGAGCTAATTGTTGCTATTTTTTATTGTTTTATTGCTTTTTTAATTGATTTGTAGAATGGTGAGCATGTCGCTGAGTACTGGAGGATGCTGCCGGTGCGCAGACGATGGAGGACGAACTGGCAGCGCTGCAGTCTATTCACGAGCAGGCAGAAGACATGCGCGGCTCACGACTGGGCAATAAAACGTGGACGGCCTCCAGCGGCAGCAACGCCAACCATGTGATGAATTATTACGCGGCCAGTGGGCCTGGAGCTGACGCAGGGGACGAGGAGCGGGCGCCGGCGGTCGGGGCTTCGGTCGCGGCCGCGGTGGAGACTTTGGAGGACGAGGAGGAGTGATGAATGGAAGAGGCGGCGGCCGAACGGGCCCGGGAGGCCCCGGCGGGCCCAACCTGCTGGGCAATCCGCCGCCCAACTATGTTTGCTACCGGTGCGGGACACCTGGCCACTACATCCAGAACTGCCCCACGAACGGGGATCCGGAGTATGATCAGCACCGTGTGAAAAAGAAAACTGGCATCCCCAAGTCGTTCATGAAGGCCGTGAGTGATCCCAGCGAGATCCCCGTAGGCGCGGGCAAAACGGTAGTGAACGCGCCGTGGGGCGGGCTAGCTGTGATAGAACCGCAGAATAAAAACTTCTCTAAATTAATGGCCCGGTCAGGCGGCTCGGCCACCTTGGACCAATTCATCTCGAATCCCCCGAGCACTTGGCATGTCCCCTTTGCAGACGGCTCATGAGTGACGCCGTGCTTATCCCGTGCTGCCAAGAGGTAAGAAGCTCCCAAGCTCCCCGTCGCCTGCATTTTTTGCTGGATGTGTTTGTAGTGACTGACGTTTGCTTTGAATTCTTGTAGTCGGCGTGTGACGAGTGCTTGCGTAGCGCGTTGATCGAGCGCAAGCTCACGTGTCCGCTTTGCAACGTGACTAACATGTCGCCTGAGAAGTTGCTGCCTAATAAGGTGTTGCGGACATCGGTTGACGAGTTTCTACGGCGCGCGCGTACGGAGCAACAAGAGCGTGAACAGCTTGTGAAAGAAGCTGAGGAGAAAGCGCTTGCTAAGCAGAAGGCTGCTGAAGTGGCTGTTAGCTCGGCTTCACGCCGTTCGGGCGAAAGCGCAGATGCTACGCTAGAAATCAAGAAAGGAAAGAAGGGCGACGGTGAGGAAGAGGAGGAAGACGAATTCGGTGGTGATATATTCGGCGATGGCGATGAAAACGAAGATGCCCCGTCGCCTCAAAAACGTCAGCACCAGGGTCGGCAGCAGCCTCACCACCGCAGCCACCTCAGCAGCCTCCCCTTCCGAAGGACGCTGCGGCCGCTGCTGCTGGTGATAAAGCCCCTGGTAGTGCATCAAGGAAGAATAGCGATGCGTCTGCTGGCGGACAAGCCCCGGACAGCGCAGGAAAGAGTTCACCTGAAAACGGATCTCAACAGACACAACCACGTCCAGGAGGAAATGACGGTGGACCTCCCGGGCATCAAATGCCGTGGGGACCTGATGGCCCACGTGGTCCTCCGATGGGCTTTGGGGGCCTCCTGGTCCTTGGTTTGATGGACCTCCCCGTGGACAGCCTGGTCCATGGTTCGATGGACCACCCGGTCCATGGTTTGACGGTCCGTTTCCGGGTCCTGGAGGACCTCGTGGCCCTATGAAGGGCAGTCGAGGAGGGGGTCGCGGAGGGGCCGCGGACGCGGCGGAATGTCAGGATACTTCGGACCTGGTCCGGATTATTTCGGCCTGCCGCCCGGTCACCCAGACTACTTCGGCCCTCCAATGCCATGGTTTGATGGACCGATGCCACCCTTTGGGGGCCGTGGTGGAGGTGGAGATCGTTGGTTTGAAGGAGGCGAGCGTGGAATGCCACCTCGTGGACGTGACGATGGCCGACGACGCAACCGTTCGTCATCGCGTGATAGGGACCGCTCACGCGGCCGAGACCGATCAGTTGGTCGCGATGGGAAAAGTGAACGGGATCGTCGTGGCGGCGATGGAAAGCCAGCCGATAAAGAAACGAAGAGCTCACGCAGTCGTGACCGAGAGCGAGACCATGGCAAGCGTAGTCGCAGCCGCAGTCGCAGCCACAAGCCGGCCCAGGTTCATGGGCGATCACGCAGCCGTAGCTCGAGCAAAAAACCTCGTGACCATGCGAGCTCCTCGCGAGCCTCATCGTCACGTCGGTCGCGCAGCACAAGCCGTAGCCGCCGCCACCACGATCGCAAGACTAGCAGCCGCGAAGAGACCAAATCAAAGGAATCGGAAGATAAAGACAAGAAGGCCAAAGAAGAACAGAAAAGCAAGAAAGCACAACGAAGGACGTTAAGCTTGACCAGGTGGCGGCACCCGCCATCGATCTTGACTTTCTGGCGGAACCAATGGATGAAGACATGCCAAGTGACAATGAGACTCGCGCGCAGCGACTCCGGCTAAGTTGGACCGTAAAAGAGCGATGAGAGCATGACAGGCAAAGATACCAAGAACGATGATAAGAGTACTCCTCATAGCGGTGACGATCATGCTCAAAAGGAAGATAGTGGTTCTCGCAAGGAAAGTCGTTCCTCTTCGCGGCGGCCTGATGGGCCTCCTAGCCGCTCAAGTCGTGGTCGTGGTCGTGATCGTGACCGCGACCGCGATCGTGGGTCTTCAGACAAGAGAGCAGCGGCATCCTCCTCTCGTACCCGTCGTAGTCGTAGTCGCTCGCGGTCACTGTCTCGCCGTCCTTCGTCCCGAGACTCGTCGCGGAGGCGTGCAGAGGCATCGAGCAAGCGCGCGGAGGATTCGTCGTCGCGGAGGCGTCCAGAGGTGTCCAGCAAGCGCGCGGAGGACTCGTCGTCGCGGAGGCGTGCAGAGGCGTCGAGCAAGCGCGCAGAGGACTCTTCATCGCGTGCGAAAGACCGTAGCAATGATCGCGACCGTGACCGTAACAGGAGTGACCGAGACCGGGAACGTGACAGGAGCGACCGTGACCGAGGACGTGATCGCGATCGTGAACGAGATCGCGAACGCGATCGTCCAAAGGAGAAGGACCGACCCCGTGACCGCAAAGAACGCGATGCAAAACGTGGCCGTGATCCTGCCGCCGACGAGGCCGGCGCGGGCAACGAAAGGAAAAACGCCGCAGTGCTGAAAAGGAGCGTCGTGGTGAAAAGGGTTCTGGTGGCAACGGACGCGTAGTGACAGCATCGGGCTCCTCTCGCGGTTCACGCGGTGGTCGCAATCGTCGCCGTGGTGGTGGCGGAGGAGGGGTGGCGCCGGCAACGGCGGTGATGGCGAAAAACGGAAGATTGAGGTCGAGGGTGAAGGCGAAGCTGGTGGTGACCGTAAGAGACCCCTCGCAAGAAAAGCGACGATCGTGGAGGCGCACAGGCCAAGAAGCGATCCGTGCTGGACCGACTTGGCCCAGCGCTTTAATTGTGCGCGAAGGTAGGTCGTGAAACGATTCAACACGAAATTTACGACCGCACACGCTTCAGTTAATATGTTGGGTGCTTGCTTGCCGTTCGCGGTCGTGTGCCAGCAAAGCAAAACTTTTGGAGCTGTGCAACAGCTTCTACGCCGATCGTATATTCACAACAATCCAAATTGACTTCAACTTGTGTTCTTGTCCTTTTCATGAGAGTGCTGAACATGTATGTCTAACTTTGTCTTCGTCTTGAGAAGGTGCAGCATTTGCCAGCCGCTGGAGTTATTAGAGGTCGTTCGCTTTACGACTGTGTCTTTGCGCTGACAGCTCTGTTCCTTGAGGTTTGACGGCATTGCACTGACCGATCCAAAGTCATGATGGTCTGCTATCATGATGCAAATCCGACATGACGTTTGCACGAGCTTGTCCTTGGTCGACAGCATCGACATATTGATAACTTACCGGCGGTAAGTGCATTTTCATTCCGTTCATATTTGATGTTACACAGCACGTGCGTCCATCGAAGGCATAGCTCACCAATCGAGCTCAAGCTCGTCGGGAGCCTCGTCGTCGGACGGAGACACTCGCGGTCGGAACGGGTCTGGCGGGCGCTTGAAGCTAAACGTGCGGCTAAAAGCTGTCGCTGCGACTACTTCTGCTGCTGCTGCTCATGCTGCCGGTGCCGCTTGTTGACCACACGCTCGTGTCATAGCTCGCATCGAGCGGAGATCTGGGCCCCAGATGTGTCCTGCCCGTGGCGCTCTTGACGCACCAGGCACAAAACAGTCGCTTCTTGGCTCGACCCGACTTGCTCAGCTCGAAGATGTGGTGCTGCTCAGAGCAATCGCGACAGACAGTCTGCGCAACAACGATCAGAAGGTGACGTGAGATTGGATCAAGACCACTGCAACGTTGCTTGTCAACGTGAGCGTCAGAGTAGCACGATACCTGATGGCAGCCCGAGCACGGTGAACACGAGGTGAGCTTCGGCTTGCGAGAGCAGACGTGGCAGGAGTTGCTGTGGGTTCCGAATGCAATTCCCACGAGCACAGTGGCGTTAGAACCCAGGCACGCGACGTACATGTACACACTGGTTGTCGTACCTTGACGGAGACCACTGGTGGCTATCGGCCTCGTCCATCATGGCGTTGAATTTCTTTGCTTGGCCGCCCTTGGGGCTGTTCACGACGTTGAGCCAGATGCTGGCGACGCCCAGCTGAATGGCCTTCTCCGGCGCCGAGCCGAACTTGAGGATGGAGCCCCAGAGGAAAATCTCCGTCTTGTTGGTGCGCTTGTGCCGGCGATATAAGTAGCACGACGCCGTGTGCTGGCGCAGCATCCCGGGGTAGCCTCCGTCGGCCACTCGGGTCTTCTAATCGACTGCAGCGTGTGATAAGTGAGCTCGTGTCCGCGCGCGTCAGTCGTGGTGCCCATCCGTTCATAAGTTAGTGCGTCCCGATCGTGCAGTAGTCCCCACGCACATCGTCCTGCGAACCATTTAATGCCTGCAAACCGAAAAGGGTCTTCAGGCGTGCGGCGTTCGTGTACGTTCAACACGGAGCCGTCTTTGAGGTCGTACCCAAGCAAAACCTTGGCTGTTCGAAGCTCATCTGTTGTCTCGCAGTAGAGTCCGCCCATGACGTCTTCGAGCGGCCCGTCGATCAGACCTGTGCCCACCATGACGATGACGTCTGGGTTGGTCGATCCGGGCACGCTGTTGAAGACGCTCACTTCTTTTCGGCGCTTGACGAACGCCCAGTGCGCGGAGTCGATGTTTTTCGGATTGAACTTGGAGCGCTCGGCCACCGTGTCCTGTAGGAATTTCCTGGCTGCATAGTCATATTGCGCTCGGTCCTCGGGCGTGAGGGTGATCTGCGGACAGCGGTTGGGCCCGAACATGGCTTTTGTCTGTGGACAACGCTACCTGCGCGAAACGCAGCAAGTTCCGTTGTGAGGGAATTCTTAGTCTTCCGAGCTGAGAGACACGCTCTCCACTGCCCGCTGCCTCAGCGCAGACTCAATTGTTCCTCGTCTGACAATCCCGACTCTAACGCGGCAACATTGCACACATCCATCATTAGTTGGGCGAGAGAGTACGTTCGTGGAGGCAGAGCGACTCAACATCATCGAAATTCGAAAGTACTTGCAGACACAAGACATACGATACCGTCAGCTCTGCCAAGAAATCCACGCCATCCACGCCATCAATGCATACATGAGAAACTAAATGAGTCCTCCATAACTGCGCTGTAGTGCAGGTTGCTAGTGCGAGGCTCAGTGCTATTGACGCCTATCTTGACTGGCAATGGAGTCGCAAGCTGCGTCACTGAGGAAAGTCCTGCTGCACACTGGAAAGAGCAGGCCATTCTGTCGATTCCATTCGGAAGAATGACAGGCAAAGTCACACACGAGACCAACCGCCACCGTAGGACAAGCTCGATGGGATCAGCATCGAAGTTTCTCCTTTTGAAGATGTCAAGACCATTTTTATGGCACTACCTTTATCGTCAGCCAAGCTGCAAGTATCCAACGTACTGTCCACAGACACGCTGTCGTCATCACCTTCACTATCTCGTCTCTCAGTCTCAGGGTGAGTTGCGCCAAAGTACAATACATGCAGGAAAGGAGACCTCGCCAGCGTCGAAGTCCGCCACCTCTAAAAAGTTTGGCATTGCGTCGGAGTATGATGGTACGCTGGCAGATCCAGGCCGTTCGTCGGCTCGTTATAAAGGCTTCGCGCAAAATCGACTGGTACTGTTGACGAAAGCAGGCGGGTATAGTCGGCGACATCTCTCCACGTTATCACCACTAGGCTGGATACTTTACTGCAACCGTCTGTCAAGCTCGTCACGTACGCGTTCGAGATCCACAGCGTCTTTGCCGAGTCCTCAGATTGCTAGTCGGCGCAGTAGCCCCAGAGACCTGTTGAATCGAGCCTAAGAACTTGCGGATGGAGATCTTGGATGATCTTCGAGCATACGGCAAACGGAACTTTGAAAACAAACCCAGCAAGCGCTTGATTTGGTTCCTGTGTCTCCCGGGTCATGCCACGAACACGAAGTGAGACCTCGGCACCAAACCTCGATGACGTACTTGAGTCGAAACACGCGGTCATGTGACTTGCTTTCACTATGGTCTTAACCGGTCCGAACCGTGTTAAACGAGCTCATCCTCACTCCTCAAGTTCCCCTGCACCTCACATTACAATATTGCAACAGTAGTGTGTCAAAATGCCCTGCCAAAAGTTATTCGTGTTCGGCTTGGGCTACTCCGCCACTCGCGCCGCGCGAGCCTTCCACTCCTTGGGCTTCTCCGTTGCTGGGACGGTGCGAACGGCGGAAGCTGCAGCCCAATTAGCGCAATCAGACGGCGAACTCTTCCGCCCGAAAGCTTCCGAGAGCTCCCCGCAAAACGTCTTTCTGTTCGACGGGTCCCAATGGAGCTCGGATAACTCCGTTCCAGTCGCTGAGGCTCTGATCGGAGTCACCCACTTGCTAGTTTCGGTGCCCACTGGCCGTTCGGACGGTCAGGAGGACCCGGTGCTGGCAGCTCTGGGCGACGTTCTGGTCGACACCATCCAAAACTCGGTCGTCTGGGTGGGCTACCTGTCGACCATCGGGGTCTACGGTGAGACCAACGGCGTTGCAGTGGACGAGTCGGCACCTGTCGGTTCGACCGTCAAGCGGTCGCAGATGCGGATCAAGGCGGAGCGGCAATGGCTCGACTCGGGGCTGCCTGCGCACGTCTTCCGGATTGCAGGGATCTACGGACCGGGACGCGGGACGATCACCAAAGTTCGCAGCGGGACGGCGTCCAGGATCCACATTCCTGGCCGCGTGTTCAATCGCATCCATGTGGACGACATTGTGGCCATTTTGCTGGCGTCGGCTGCGCGGCCGAACCCTGGTGGCATCTACAACGTGTGTGACGACGAACCCGCTCCGGCGGATCAAGTCACGGCGTACGCCTGTGAACTGCTGGGAGTGCCGGTGCCGCCCAGTCAGTCGTGGGAAGAGGCTGAACGCCATATGAGCGCTATGGCCAAGACTTTCTACGCCGAGAGCAAGATCACCAGCAACCGCCGCATCAAGGAAGAGCTCGGTGTGAAGCTCATCTACCCCTCGTATCGTGAAGGACTGCTGGCACAGGTTTTGGAGGAAGAGAAGCGCGAGCTTCATGACTCTAACAACGACGTGTCTCCGCCTCCAGCTCCGACTCAAACTGGTAAAGCGGTATCTCGGCTCGTGGTGCTTGTGAACATTGGCTCGCTTCGAGCGGAACCCTATTTGGATCTGCGCCAGATTAGCTTCCGCCTGAGTCGCGCTTTGGGCCAGCCTGTGGTGCCCTGCAGCTTCAGGTTCTCGAACCGCGTGGACCCAGAGGAGCTAAACGGACTCCAAGCGAAGACTTTCGAGATGGTGCTGACAGAGCATCTTGTGTCACGTGGCGAGCATGCTAGTGAGGTTTTCGTCCTGCCATTATTCTTCGGACAGAGCACGACAATTACCGACTTCATGCCGAAGACAATTGAGAAGGTGTGGACTGCAGCTGCATCGGCACCATCCGCGCCGCTTACTGTCCGCGTTGGCAGCTGCCTTGTTGATCGCGAGAACCCGAGCGATACACGCATCGCACAGATTTTGCTGGAACATATTCAAGAAGTTGTTGATTTGAAAACAGTCGCAGAAGATGTGACCGTTCTTGTTGTGGACCACGGCACACCAAACCGAGACGTGCACGAGGCACGCGAATTTGTGGCCCAAGAACTGCGCAGTCTTTTGAAGGACAACCACCACGTGAAGCTCGTTGACACCGCTTGCATGGAGCGTCGTGAAGGTGCAGAGTATGACTTCAATGACCCGCTTTTGGCAGTGGCACTCGATCACTACTCTGTGTCCAAGGGCATCGTTGTTATTGCCAAGATGTTCCTTTCGAATGGACGCCACGCTGGAGAGAAGGGCGATATTGAGGGGATCGTCGAAGATGTGACTGCGAGACACCCCGGAGTGGATGTCCGTGTGACTGAAGCTCTTGGGACACATGCGCTCCTTTCCGAGATTTTGCATGATCGCTATCGTGGCGCTCTGAGCAAGGACATACCGGATTACAAGTTCACTCCTGCTGAATAATCTATGTTAGTTTTTTAAACAACAAGGGTTTGCGTGTTTAGTGCCGTGAAGTTCTATGCTTGTGGTGGTGATCGCCGAGAAACGCGTGTTGCAACGCGTGATACCTCATCCTGAATCATTCTTGGTAGTTCTCCGTGCTGAGAGCGGGCAATGCTAATTGCCTTTACGAGAAGTAGATTGTCAGCCTCTGCCCGCACGAGTTGGCTATTCAGCCTGGTCTGGTCTGCTCGTAGAATACTAAGTTGACCCCGATCACTGATAGACCGTGAATGGTTCAGCCTTTCGTCACTTTCGCATTGTGTTGTAGTCAAAGCTCTGGATCCGCGACGAGGTAAATTTGAAGGTGCATGCAGGGCAGCTTGCAAGTCCTTAGAGCGACGTTCACGTCGATAGCGCTCGAATTCGCCTTCAAGTTTTTCAAGTTCGCTCGTCTTATCTGCGATAGCGCGGTCTCTTTCGTCAAGGACTAGCTGCCATTTAGCCAGCTTCTTCTTCCAACCAAGGACAAGCTTGCTCAAGTCTTTGGTGCTACGAGCGCTCGAATCGAGTTTGGCCTGAGCCTGCTGGTAACGTTTTTGTAAGGCTGTCTTCGACTGGATCAGCTCCTCGCGCTCATCAAGTACATCGCGGAGCTTACTCTCCAACTCGCTTGCCTTACGCTCAATAGCAGCATAGTACTTCCGCCAATTCTTGTTTTGTTTGAACAGCTTGATGAATTTTTCCGGGGCTCGAGCACGAACTCGATCTCGACAATTGCGAAGCATCTCGAAGAGCATTTGCTCCACTGCGATGGCATCAACGACAAAATCAACGACAAACAGAATAAAAAAGCATGTGAGCAATCTAGCCACCTAAAGATGTCATCTTTCATAACTCACCGTAGAAGCAGCACGTTTTGCTGTACAACTTCGTTTGGGTAACTAGAACTCGTCGGTCTATTGCAGAAAGAGTAGAAGTGGGGAACGCCACTTGGAGGACTCCATACACTGCACCTGTACAATATAACAATCAAGCTAGTGTCAGCTTCACCTAGTCTAACACGTGATGGAGTTTAAAAAGATGTACGAACCATCGGTGGAAACTAGGGCCGACGAAACCATTCCAACGGTAGGCTTCGCTGCTGGCCGAGACACTGCCAACATTAATGCCGATGCAGCTTCGTCCTGTTGCAATCCATTCAGGACAAATTGATCCACCATGGGGTGGAATCTTGGGTCTGCTGCAACGTCGGTGATTATGATAGTCGACCCACTGGAAAGCGTGCTGCCTGAAATACCAAGCGATGCTGGAACTTGAATGAGTTGATTTTCTTCGCGTTGTGTCCATAGTTCGTTACTGCTAGGATCAAACAGAAAGAGAACCGCTGCACTACCGTGCAAAATTTGCGCAAAAGTGCTAGAGACACTGACAAAGAAATCCTTCACACTCGTCGGCTGAAAAAGTCGTCGAATAAGAGTTTGAAGTGCTTGAAATGAAGCACCTGTGGTTAGCCGTTCTTCAGCAGCGGATAAAGCCCCCATTTGCTCCTGCACCTGTACTTCACTGTGTTCCTTGGCCCTTGCAAGTGCAGCGTCACTCGTGAATTGCATCTCCTCGATCATACGGCGATGCTTGATTGCGCTACCCTTTGTCGACTCTGCATAACACCGCGATAGGAATGCTCTCATTTGCCGCATTCGGTGGTAATATGCTATCCAGCACCATTTTCCTAGAGCAAGTCTTCTCATATGAGTGGAAGACGAGTTTTGTTCTTGTCGAAGTCTGTCGTGAAGAACTTCTAGCTGCTGAAATGCAGCAAACTCTGCCGACTTGTTTCTCCACAACCTAAACGCAATGGAAACAGGCAATGAACGGTTTGCTTCCGCATGCATGCACCGTTTAGCGAGAAAGAGCTTCATCTTCACTTGGGCTATCGCGTACATTTTCCAGCGTCGCAGAATCGACCGCTGTTTATTTCGCGCTAGTATCTTTTGTAGGCTTTTCAGTTGCCATCCTCTTAACGCCTTGACTTTCCACATCCAGAACGCAAGCCATCGTTTTCTTCTCCGATATATCAAAAGCACCGTCAAAAGGGCTTGCTGTTTTCTTTGCAAAGCATAGATTCGTATTTTCCAGCCGGCGAAGGCCTCAAAGATATCTCTTGAAACCATTCGCTTCATCATTACTTTGCTCAAAGCATGCAGGCACTTCAGCTGTTTGCTGCATCTTGCTTCCTTGGACGTCACTTCGACGCTTACGATAGACGACTTCAGCTCAGCTTCACTGAGTTTAACTTTGAGCTCCTCCAATTTGACTGAGAGCTGCTCCTCGTTGATAGTCGTCGACTTTAACTGCTGTCTGGATTCCTTGACTTGCTGAATCAACTCAACATTCACAACTTGCAAGGGCACGATCTGGCTCATAAAGCGGTACTGCCTCCACCTCGACAAAGCGATGCGGTAGTAGTACCGTTTTGTCATGGCTTGAAGGCGATTGATGGACTTCCGTTGCAGCTTGAATGTTTGCAAAGTTGCACGCCAGCCTTCCCAGATTCTTACGAGAAGTGAATAGTTTTCTTGAAGTAGCGTTGTTGTGCCTGCAAACGAATCACTTGCTTCGCTTGAGTCAGCTCTTTCCAAGAGTAGAACGTGCGCACCAGCTCCGCTTCCTGCCTCCCCATCAAGAACTGCATGATTCTCTTCTGTTTCTCATTTTCTTGCAAAGTGCGATTCTTTTCGTGGAGACATTGCTGGTGCCATCTCGTCAGTGCGTTTTTGAGCTCTAGTCTTCGTAGTATGGGCTTCAATATGTTTAATGTAGTGCGGACAGTTTTCTCGTAATGGATTGTTTGACGCCATTGCACAAAAGTTCTTGCCTTTAAGTGTGACTGTGTCCGTTGTTCAAGTATGAGCTGCTTTCGCTTTATAATTCGCTGATCGTTGGTAACGACTTGCCACAGTCGCAGTACCGCACGGGTCAGCGTATCATGGCATTTCTTCTCTTTTTGGACGACAATTGCATTCACTGCGTGACAACCCCTGATGTATGAACACCAGCTAGAAAAGAAAACAGCTAATTGGCGCCGTCGCGCATTCTTCTGACAAAAGTGAGTCGCTTGGCGCTGAAACCTCACCATAGAAACCTTTAGCTTTAGAGCATTGAAATACTTAGCGATCAGGCCACACTCCGTCAGATATTGAACTTTTGTCGCTGACACGTCATGAACAAACATTACATCGGCTAGTTTGCGTTCCGTTTCAGCTGCAGTTTTCAACAATTCCGCATTTTTTCTTTTTGTCGCTGGAGCTCTTGTTCTTGGGTATGTCGTAAGATCTTTAACTCATGAAGATCACGCAATTGGTGCCTGATGACAAGCATTCTCCACAATGCCATTGCTCGCCCTTGCCTTCGACACTGAATTTTGTGCGCCCATCGCGCCAAACTCTGGTTACGCATTTGTTCGTACGCCTGAACCCCTAAAAACTCCGACCATGCACTGAAGCACAGTGTCACTAAGCGTGTCTGCTGAAAATGACAAAGCTTTCGTTCCGCTTGTCGATGTTTCTTCCTTGAGGCCACAGTATCCTTCCATTCTGAGAAACAGAATCGCATCGATGACATCGACCTTTTCCACCAAACCTTCGCACGAATCGCAGTCAGTGCCACATTTCGTTTTTCCACCAGCTCTTTTGCTGCCTCCGCCTTGGTAAGCGCTAACCAGTGCGAGAATTGTTGTCTCGTCTTCGCATGAACAGAGCCTAGCCAAATTTTCTCAAGTTTTCTGCGAAGTAAATGATTTCTCCTCGCTATCTTACGCCATTCCGAAAAGACTTCGCGGCACACATATTCTTCGGAGTTGCGAACAAGCAGGGCGGAAAAGATGCGGATTGCCCTACTTTGTTGTCTAGCAGCCTTCCATGCCTCGAAGCAGCGAATTTGCCACCAACGCGAAAAACATGACTGGACTGCTACAAAAACAACTCGGAGCTGCTTTTGAGACCTGGTGAAGTTTTTCCACTCTGTTACGATGATACGAAGTTGCCGAGTCTCCTGGGATACTTGAAAGTCCTGCACAGTTCGACGGTTTTGAATTGTTCGCCTAATCTCATGTCGCCATCTCTTAAAGCAACGGAGCAACGTAGAATCCCGCTCTCGAGTTAAGCATAACGTTTCAACTGCTCCTGCAAAACGTTGAGCTCGTCTTGACACTTCTTGCAAGCGAGCTTCCGACTCTTGCAGCTTACGCGCTTGCTGAGATTGAACTTGTTCAGCCTGCTCTAGCAGCACTCTTTGTGTCTTCCGGTAGTCATCAAATGCTAGGTTTAGCTGCCTTACCTGATTCTCTCTCTCTGCTTGCAAGCGAAGCAATAGTAGCTGTTGTTCTTTCAATACGATCTGCCGTTGCCAACGACTCCAAGCACGCTGAAGAACACCAGTGTGGCATCGAGATACCCATCGATGTACAAGATCGCGCTGCTTTTTCCTGCAGTCGACGAATTCGCACCAACTGCTCAATATTCTGGCTAACACACCGTTCTTAAGTCGACTAGCACACTTTCTCACTACCATGTCGCGACGCCGTCGGCGAATTACCAAGTTGTGCCAACAAGTAAAACAGTCGCGCTTAAAATTCAGCTCCCTTTTGGCTTGGGCAAGTCGATTTTCCCAAGCCTGCTGAATCAGTTCTTGCTGCCGCACTTGAGTTTCGATCTTTAGCTCAATAATCCGTTCTTTCCACAAGCTGAAAATGAAGAATACATGCTGTTTCAGTGCATATTTCGTTATCACCACAATTCCTTGGCGAGCGGATAAGCGCTGTTCTCGAAATGATGCCCACTGGGTGAAGCATCGAGCTACCCCTCGACTTCGAATCCTATTCACAGCACGCATAAGACCTTCTCTCCGTAATTTACTTTCGTTGACCCGTTCTTTCCACGAGTTGAAACATCGAAGAACGTCGATCTGCCTCATGCGGTGTAGAATGTGTTGGGTTTGCACACGCTCCTTGTAACTCTGGTGCGCCTTACAATGCCAATTGCATATTGATCGTCGTAGCTTGTATAATCGAAGTTTTCGTGCACGAAATCAGAACGATTGCGCAGTCTCTGCAAAGCCTTTGCCGCAATTTTCCATTCATGCAAAATACTTTTCAAAAGTTGCCGGTCAGATTGCTTCGTGAAAAAACGACCCAATTTATGCCGTATTGCTAGCTCTGCAGCACGATGCACCTCGACACCTTCGTCGAACCTTGCTTTTTCTTCTTCATGTCGTTCCATCGTTGCTTTATGTGCATCTCCTGCAGTAGCAAGAGCTCTCTCAAAGCTAAAATCTGTTCCGACTGTAGCGATATCGTTGTGTTCAAATCGTTTACTTGATGGGTCTTCTCAGCAAGGGCAAGACGAAAGACATGGTACTCCATTTCCGCATACCCCAGAGACGCGAGTGGCTAGTAAACACGCGTTCAATCTTGCGTACTGCTGCTTGGGAGTTTTTAGTCTTTTGACACTGCTGTCTCCAGCGCACCATGACACCCTGAACAGTTTTCCGATTGTATTCCTCCACAAAACGTACGCCTTTGCATCGCCGCTCCACTTTTCGCCGTACTAAGGCTCTCCAACAAAGAAATGACCGTCTTGCTGCTCCCAATACCAGCTTCATCGCTAGTACAGCCGCCTGACAATTTTGTATCTTGGTGATACGCTCATTCGCTTTGCGCTCAATGCAAACCACAACTTGTTGTTGCTTCTCTTGCTGCCGCTGAACATTCGCGACCGCGACCCATTGGTTCCAAGAGTGCTTCATCTTGTTCGTACTCCAGAGCGCCAGAGCATTAACCACCCGTTGCTGCCCCACCCTCACTCGCTGCTTCTCAAACACACAGACTTTCTCCTGCAAATTCTGCACGATCTGCGTCTGTTCACTCTGAAACTTCAAGAACTGCTGCTTCAGCTCACCGTACCGGATCCCGATCTCTTCTTTCTCCAGCAGTGCGTTGTGCAGTGAGTTTTGCATCGTCTTCACCGCCAACGCCGCGCGTTTGGCTTCAAGTGGATCGAACGAGCATCTCTCCTGGTACTTAATTAGCACCTGTTGGTGCGCTGCTTCGCTGTTCGTCACCCTCGTCTCGAGCTTCTGCAGCTGCTGCCTGTGCGTCTCCTCAGTCCTCATCTTCTCGCTTCTCAGTAGTCGAATCTCCTGCTCGTACTGCTCACATCTCGTGTCTTCCGGCTCTCTGAGCTTGTTCTGCTTGTCCTGCGCGTCCTTGTGCACCGCCAGCAGCTCATTCTCCTGCTGATAACGTCGAGTCTCCTCCCGTAGCGCCTCATTCTCCTTCTGCAGCTGGATATACGAGTCATACAGCGATGTCACGCACAGCGCCGACTTCCAATTGGCTCCCAGCTGCTCCTGCTGCATTCGAAGCCTCCAAAGCCCAACGCCATGCCGTTGCTCAGGCATAAAGCAAGCTGATCCGTTAGTGAACACATTGACACATCCGCGTCGTTTCGCGTCCTTTGTGTCCCGAATGTAACTTAACGAGTTGATGATGTCGCTTGAATGTAAATCATCCCTTTTTGAAAAGCACAACGCGAAAACGCAAAGACCCAGTAAAACCCCAATAAAACCCATGGCGTCGGATGGCTCGCCGTCCTTCGCGTTCACGACGCCGGAGGCTCAGCGCGAGCGACGAACTCAACAGCGACGACGAGAGCGAGGACTGGCATTTCCGCAACGGGCCGAGCCCCATCGCGCCGAGATTCGCAGACGAAGAGCAGGAGGAGAGTAAGCAGCCGGGTTTTACCCACGATTTTGCCCATTCGCACTTCCGGCGGCGGAACCGGCTGGAGACGCGGCTGGAGGAGCTGCAGAAGGATGTGGCCAGCCTCACGCTCAAGCTGCGGGCCGGCTCGAACCGCAGCACGTCGCTGGACGCGTCCAGCTTCCTGGTTTCGACCACCCCGGCCGACAAAAGTGTGGACGAAATGCGGGTGAAAAACATCCGGGTGGGTGGGTTTTATTCGATTGAATCGGGTGATGTGTTTTTATAAAGGTGATTGGTTTTATATTTAGACACCGACGGAGAGGAAAAGAAGATTGAGTGGGTGTTTTTGTTTTCTTGGGATTTCAATTGGGTGGGTGATTGGGTGATTAACTTGAGTTTTGGGGTGTTTAGACTCGAAGGAGCAAGTATCGACGTCAGGAAGACTCGGAAATCAGTCGAGCACGGTTCGCACGCTGAGAGAGTTGCACAAGGTCACTACAGAACGGGATCAGCTCAAGTTTGAGCTGGACAGGACGAAAAGAGCTCTTGCAGTTGCAGAGAAAAAGTGCCAAGATGCTCTACGTGGCAAAAAAGCTTACGAGAAACTCAAGGCCCATTGCGACTCGCTGCAGGAGTCGCTGGACTTGTCGGAGAGGATTCGGGTGCGACAGAAAAAGTTGTTGCAACAGCTTCAAGTACAGCAGCAGCGGTCTACTCGACCGGAGAAAGATGACACACGGATGCGAGGTTTGAAGAGCTCTACTGATCAAACTCGAGTGGCCGCGACGAAGAAGAGACCGACATATGCTAAGTCAACTGCGCAACGTGGAAGCACTCGATGTCGGTCGGCGACTACTCCGTCTAAGCAAACACAACAAGAGAGCAGCGTACAAGGCTACGGACATACGGGCTACGATATTCTGGACTCGCTCGTCACATCCAGTCACCAGCTAGACGAAGATGAGGAGAAAATAGAAGACGCGGGTCTCGCAACACACGAGCAATCTCCAAGTGAACCAACTGCGGCGGCCTCTCGTTCACGAACACCACGCTCTGTCGCCAAGCCAACCACACCGACTGTCAATCGATATCGATCTGATTTTGATAGTCTGCTTCAAGTTAATGATGCACCCCAGTTCAGCACTCGGCGACCTAGTAGAATCACAACTACACATTCTGCTCGGCGTCCAAGCCCCGCACAAGTCCAGCAGCGCGATGCGATGCGACAAGCCGCAAAGTGGGCACACCGCAGAGGCACCCCAGTCGATGTCTCTGTGTCGACTACTAGATTAATGAAGAGAAGCCCAACCGCTCGACCAAAGAACAGCTTTCTCGCGCCTACGCAAGCGAGTCTGCGTCGCGTACACGAATTTCCGCGGCGAGACTACGGTAGACCTCCGTTCGTCGTTTAGTACGTGCTATCAAGTGATCACTCATCGAGAAGTGCTATGAGACCAAACCCAAACGCACGATTTATTTGCTGTTTTTCTGGGATAATTGTTTGGTTGCAGTTGATTCTACCTTGTTATCTCCTTCACTCAACTTGAACGTCAGGTTCGGAAAGTGGGGTTGCGAGTGCTGTCGTTCGCGCATTAAGCTGTCAACGTACTTTTCGGTCGGAAGCTACGCTACCCAGACAGGAATACTATACTGAACAAAAATACTGCGAGTTATGTCTGTTGCTTCTCTACGGACTCGGTCGCTGTCACTAAAAAGCAATACCAACCCCAACTTGAAGTGGGCGTTATGGTAGTTGAAGTTGATAAGCACTCACAAACGTCAGTTTTGTTTTTGCTCCAAAAATGTTTTGAGAGCCTCAGCAGTTAGAAGAGCACTACGAAAATGACGACGAACAATACTCTGGTGGAACGCACATACCAGGCGCTCATCGGGGTCGTGCAAACCACGGCCGTAAGTCGCAAGGTGCTTGCGCGACCTCCGTTCACGTTCCTTCATAAACTACTCGTCGAAACGCTGGGTGAATATGACCTGTTTTCGGAGGAGCAGCTCGAATTCTCTGCACTGAGCACGAAGCAGGCTAAGGTAGGGAAGTGAAGGTCGTAATTCACTTGGTTGTTGAGTCTGACTTTGATTATCTCCATTGCTATTTTACCATAGGCCGCCTTCTTAACGCGATCAATAGCTATCGTGACACTCGTGATGAGTGAGAACTCCAATCGTCCTCACATTTCGTGTCTCCTGCTGGTGAGTCCTGTCCAAGTGCTCGCAGGCGTAGACGTTCCCAATACACTCGAGTTTCTACTACAACTCTGTGAAGTATGTAAGATGCCCAACCGTGACATTAAGGATGAAGCCGCCAAGGGAGTACGGCAAAAGGGAGACGCGCAACTCTACTCCTCTGGTGTCACATTTCGCAGAGGACTAGTCCTGATTCAGGGCATCATTCGCAATTTCCTTAGGCGTCGAGTACGTAAGACCTCCGCTCAACTCGTAGGTATTGCTACACACGGAAAGGAGCTCGAAATGACCGAAGGCACTCGCTTCCTTAAAGAGCTCGCCGATGGTCGCATTTACAATGGTATCATTCGAAGCGTACAGAATCACACCTATATTTTGGGTTATGAGGAAGACGCCGAAGCTGAAGATGAAGTTGGTAGGTCACTCCAGCGATTCTTTTTTCTTAGCCAGCAGTAATCAAACATTAACTTTCTTCTTTGTGGCATCACTTCCCTAGATGAGATTGAAATGAAGATAATTCTCGAGGAATCTCAACGTCTCAGCGCAGTTCGGGAAGGCCACAGTCGACTATCGCGTAATGGCAGCAACGAACGGGCAAACGGAGACATTTCGGTAACAGACCTTCCTGACTTGACCGCGACTGGAAGCAAATACCCACATGCCCCTGGGTTTATCATGCGCGTGTCTTCTCGTGACTCCGGAGCAGCACTGCTCGTTTCAAAACCCAGCCAAACAAATATTCTCAAACGTGCTCAATCACAGAGGCCATCCAATAGCGGTCTTGGTTTATTTCGCGCTGCATCAGGCGAAGCCGTATTGAGTAGAGAGGGCTCTAAGTCTATATCTTTTCCTGTCACCGAAAAATCTACCCCGAATGACAACCAACAGGAGTCAAATGATCTTCAACGACGAATTTCAAAAAATGGCGACTGGCAAAGCTCATTAAAGAAAATGCTCGCCGAAGGAAGAGAACAGTCGTCATCTACATCCTCGGCGAGCCCCGAAGTGGATAACACTACCAAGATACTAGAGGACACGCTTGATCGGTAAGCATCATTTCTTCACTTGATGACCTTTGCATAAAGCTCATCTGACTTTTATCACTCTGTTGATATGTAGCAGTCAACTTCCAAACTTCCCAAAACTCGGCATTCCAGGAACTAAACCACTCGGCCCCATCGTGAGGCGTTCGTCAAACGGATCCCTTCCAACTGGAGAAGGCAAAATCTTAAATGATCAGCAGCAAAACTCACAACAAGACCAATCAGATGCCCCATCCGCGCCTCCTTTGCGAGTTCAGCGCTCATACAGCTCAGTGTCGCTCCATCGACTTGCTGCTCCACCCACCATCTCTTCTGTACCCTCTGGTGAAGGCCTTGGCCTTGTTGATACTGCGTTCGCTGGGACATACCAAACTACTGATCAGCGAACTCAAGAGAAACTTGCACTGATCCGTGATATTGTTCTGCGCATCGATATGTACATGAAGCGCAAACGTCTTCGAGTGATCGATCTTTTCCGATTCTGTGACGCTGATGGAAATGGCAGCATTTCGCCTGAAGAAATGATTGACACGCTATCGCAGATGGAAATTCAGCTGACACCCGACCAAGCGCGTGAGTTCCTAAACCACATTGACAAGGACGGCAACGGCTCCATTGATATCGACGAGTTTGAAGAGCTCGTGCGCGTCTCGCGCCGTAATGAGGCACAGCGCGAGCAACTGAAGAAAGAGCTGAGTAATTCAAGGAAGCACTCCCTGAGAGCAAGTCTTCTGGAAAGAATATCGGGGTCATGAAGTCTAAAGCGAAGCAACGAATCCTCGACGAATTTAACGCTACACAGGAGAGAATGGCGCCGGAGTCAGTGCCAGCCATTTGCGTACTATCATCGGACGATTGGCACTGCCAGGAATGAACGAGGGCTTTATCAACGATCTCGTAGACCGCTCTGTTATAATTGCTACTGGGAATTCGTTGTCTCCTGCTCCGATTTCTCCGGGCTTTCCATCAAAGTCACAAAGTCCACATGGCAAGATCGTGATTTCTTACCATCAATTAGCAAAGGCGCTGGATGAACTCGAGTGGACCAAAAAGTCCAATCGGTTTTGGATCAAACCTGGATTCGACAGTTCGATTCGCAATTGGAGCGAGCCATCCGCGAATATGAATTGCTGTAACTGTTAAGATTGGCAAAGAAGATTGAGTGTATCACTGTTCAGTTTAGCACAAAGACAGCAAAGATGATATGGTATTGAGATCCAAGTGGAGAAGTATGCATTTCAAATCAAACATTCAATTGTAGCTCAAGACTACAGGTCTCCCTAAAAGTCTATCGCAGCAATGACGTCAAACTGGATTTTGTAAATGCATGTCCAAAGATACTTGCACCGCCTCGCGGAGGGGTGATGATGCATGTGCCATTGGAAAGGGACTGGTCAATCGTCGGAGATCAGTGATTGGGAATCAACCGGTTAGTACGGACAAGCCTTGATCACGGTTGGAACCGTCACTTCGGGTGTGGCCGTCGCATTAGTCGAGGAATTCGTCGGGAAAGTGATGGTCGCGTCAGTGGTCGTGTTCATCGCCGTCGTGTTCGCCGCCAACAAGGCGCAGTCCACGTTGGCCCACAATTGAGGGTCCGACTTCAGCGACGCATTGCTCGGATGCGAGACGCCCAACGTCCAAAGCACCACGGGGTATGCCGTCTGGTTCCACAGGCAGCATGGGTCCCCAAGTTCCTGGCCGTTTGTCTGGCCATCGCCATCCGAGTCCATTTGGCACAGCTCCACGGTCCACTTGTTTCCAGCCGTATGAAAGTGGTCGCCGAAAGCATTCGTGGATCTGTTGACACCCGTACCGTCCGGGTGACCAATGGCCGGCGTGTCAGTGACGTTGCCACCGTTAGGAATCCTCGCCACGTATTTGCGTTTGGCATCCGCGTCCGAGGTAAGAAGTGCAGTCAAAGCAGCAGCGATGAAAAGAGGCGTGCTGAGCGTCAGAAACTTCATGGTTGGTGATGTTGCAGGGCGTGGGAGAGTGGTAAGCTGGAGTTGCTTGGAGATAGCTTTTGAAAAGTGAGATTTGCACCTTGTCGATGCGAGCTCGAACAGCTCGAAGCTAGTTGCTTAGATGGCAGACCACCGAATCGCCGCCAACTGCGTTTCAGCCAGCCCTACGAAATTGAAATTCGGGTGGTGCAGCTCCAATGCACTGATCCTTCACGTGCGTACACCCGCCTCATGTTTGAGGCGGGTTTCCCGGGCTAGTCGCTATTTTAGAGGTCCGTGGCACACGCCACTGACTAATTTGATGCCGGTGGTTGTTGCCAATATCTCTGCTACCAAATCATTTTGTGAGAGCAACCGATATGCTTTCAATATGTGTGAGTTTGGCTTAACTTGACTCTTTTGTAAGAACAGCGTGAGTAACGATGAACAAAGCTTCGGACACCAAAATTATGGTCGTTTTCGGCCGTTGCCTCTCTTCGGTATCGACAACGACACCCAAACTCTTGAGGACGGTTAGAATGATTGATGAAAAGCTGAGGAATGACAATGTGCCACCTCTAGAGATGCATCATGAATATTTGTAGGCGCACCAATCCATTCGTCAAGAGCTTCAAATGGATACCACTCCGAAAACTAGGGAGTGATATAGCCATTGTGCTGAAATGAAAATTCTGCTGATTCAGCCGAGCGCATTTTCAGTTCCACCGGAACACGGTGTCTGTAAATTTGCAGTCAAAACCAATCTTAGCGCGCAAGGCCAGGCGAATCGGTAAGCTACAGGTCTTGATGCACGCACTTCAACTAACGAGTGGGCACAGGCACGCGTCCACGCGCTCCTTCAAACAGCGATCTAGATACGGCAAAGAAATAGTTTATTCACCGTTGATCAAGACCGCTGAAAATGCAACTACCGTGACGAGACCGATAGATTTAGGCACACAAAGAATAAGGTCTATCTCAATGGAGAGACGGCAGCCACTGGCTAGCACGTCTCATTCATCCTACCAACTCTCGCGACTGGGAGAGAACAAACATCTAACTCCGTTTTCGATGTGATCGGTGTCTCGGGCAGAACGCGCGCAGTTGCCCTCCTTCCTTCATAAACATATCGTAGGCACCCTTAGTCTCGCGGCCGCACATTGGGTGGAAGTACCTGGAGCATGACCCGCGGAAGCACTTGATGCATCCATCCTCCTTGCCGCACAAAGCGCAAACTGTGCCCTTCATCTCTTCAACAGCGGCGGCGACATGTTTCACCCCACTCATCCGATCGACGTCGGTAAACTGGACACCAGGCGCCCATAATGCACACACCACATGGACCCACTTGCCCTCGCTAGTTTTCTTGAATGCGCTTTTCGGGCGTTTCAATGGACACAGCTCGCAATTCTTCAAACAACAAATAAACGACGTCAGATTGTTGATCTATCAACTGGGCCACTAATTTGTGAGACACATACCGCATCACCAGGGGAGCTAGAAGTCTCCACCGCACAATAATCGCAGTACCACGGCGCGTCACCCTCAGGGACTTCTTTAATGCCATAGCAATACTGCGCACGCACACAAAAGCGAAAGTTAGAACAGACGTCATACTAACGAAATGCAGAAGACCTATTACCTGGTGAACGGCAACCGAACACTTCTCGCATTGTACAATGGGGTCATCGACGAAGCCTTGATCACTGAAGCACACGCGACACCACATTTCTTTGTCCTCTTGGGGGTCAACGTCATCTTCGACTACCTTCCGAGGTTTGCTGGCCTTTGCTTTCTTGCGAGGACGGCTTCGGGGTTTCTTCTCCTCTTCGTCCTCCTCGTCGAAGTCTTCCTCTTCTTCCTCATCTTCCTCCTCCTCTTCCTCTTCTTCCTCTTCTTCCTCTTCTTCTTCAGACCCACTAACACGCACGTCGTCGTCCTCTTCATCTTCCACCCGCCTTCGGTCAGTTTTTTGCTCTGAGCAGGGGTAATCTGCGACGAATCTGACCCTGTGGACGGTTTGTCAAGCTTCTTCTGTACTTTGCGAATAGAGCTCACCACCTTCTCGACCCCCAAATCGCTGTCAGAATCCGAGCGCTTCAGCGAAATACGAATACCACTCAAACCACGACCACTAGGCGACGCAGTTCTCGAGCTCCTTCCACTAGACGACAGACGTGCAGCCTTCTTACGCTTGGGCAAATCGAATTCGTCTTCATCATCGTGGTCATTCTCTTCATCGTCACTTTTGTAAAGTTTACGGTCCCTACGGCGATTATTCACCTTTGAAGCTCGCTTGCGTCGAGAACCACCTACTTTTTTGTTGTAGGCGACTCCTTCTTCGCCCCATCAATAAACTTAAGATACATCAGCTCAGTCTCATGGTCTTGGCTGCGCCGACGTCTCGGCCGTTCAATGACCTGAAGCCACTCTTGTGCCACTTCACGAACGTTTACAGCTTCCTTAATAACTGGGCCAGTAACCTTAAGCTCAATCAAGATCGATAACACTTGGTCTGCATCTGCTAACGACCCGCCCCGTTGCCGCTCCTTAACAACTGCTCGAGCCAGCTCACGCAACTGAGACAAGAAGTCCTTGACGTCCTCTTGCGAGGCTTTCTTAAGCCATCCTTCTTGGACTTTCGTCATAAGCACCTGCACAGGTTTTGGACCAAGCACCTTCTCCCAGAACTTCTCGTCATTGAAATCAATTGTTGTGTCGGAGGACTCCGCAGTAAAAGTTGCCTTCGAAAATGAAAGTGCCGTAGTCTGTGGTTGCGCATGTTTCGAGTCACTGTCACCACTGGCGCTGTTCTCATCGCCGTCAGCGCTTTCGCCACCCTTGGTCGGATCATATCGGATGGTTCGACTTGTTGACAGCAGATGATCGATATCAAGCTCATTGATAGCACGGTTTTCGGGGTCTTGCTCATCGTCTTCGCCCATGATAGCGTACGCTCCGTATCGGATCATCATTTCGACCTTCTCACGATCTAATGACATCAGCGACATCATGTTGCCACTACTATCATCTTCACCATCAAATTCGTTCCGGACTCCACCTGTCTCAAACACGGCGTGGTGCATACCCAGCTTCTTTGAGGCAATCTCAAACATCTGCGCTTCATATGTCTTCTTAGTTACCAGCCGATAAATATTCACAGACTGTGTTTGACCGATACGGTGGCAACGAGCAACGGCTTGGAGATCGTTTTGAGGATTCCAGTCGCTGTCAAACAAAATCACGACAGAAGCCGCGATCAGATTAATACCTACACCACCTGCTCGGGTGCTCAACAAGAAGGCGAAAGTGTCCGACTCCGGGTTGTTAAAACGGTCAATTGCCGCCTGGCGCGAGTTTCCTCGGACAGAGCCATCCAAGCGCTCGATGCCATATCCTCGTAGTTGACACATGTCTTCAATAATGTCCAGCATGATCTTGAACTGCGAGAAGATAAGCACCTTCTTTTGTTCTTGTCGAAATTTAGTTAGCAATTTGTCGAGCAGCACAGTTTTTCCGCTTGCTTGGGTCAAAACCTTCATCCGCAGCTGTTCATCGAACCCCGCGCACTCCTTATCTTCAACTCCTCGAATTAGGAATGGATGGTTGCAGCACTTACGCAACTCCATTTCCACATTGACTAGATTCGCAACGGTACCCGATGCACCCATGTTCAAAAATGAACGGTTCCGCTCGAAGATAGCTCGGTAGTATTTCTTCTGCATCGTGGTAAGCTCCACATCGACGATCGTCTCTTCTTTTGGCGGAATACTCTTTTCCACATCCTCCTTTACACGGCGCAGCATGTATGGTCTTAGTTGCTCGTGCAGCTGAGCCACTTGCTCAGCAGTATTCAAATCGCCAAACTCGTCATAGAACTGCTGCTGGCTCGGAAATTTATCAGGCTCGATAAAGTTCAGCAAACACCAAAGTTCAAATACCCCATTCTGCAGCGGTGTGCCAGTCATAAGCAGGCATGAATCCCACGTAAAGTCGTGAAGCACCTGAAGTAACTTCGCCTCACGATTCTTGAGTTTGTGGGCTTCATCAATCACAATGTAGCGCCAATGTATGCTGTCGAGGAACTCTGCATCCATCATCAGGGTTTGGTATGAAGTCACCAGAACGTTAAACTTGTAGATACCGCGCCTGCGATGAACTTCGCTAGCAAAATGGAACTCTTGCTCGCGAATGAAAGCGCGGATGTCAGCTCCACCTTCGGAGTCGTGGTACACAACACAATTCATTGAGGTCCACGTTTCAATTTCTCGCTTCCAGTTGCCCAGGGTAGCAAGCGGCGCAACCACCAAAAACGGCCCTCGGATATGCTCTCGCTGCCTCAAATGCTCGAGAATGGATGTTGCCTGCACAGTCTTACCAAGACCCATTTCATCGGCGAGAATGCAATTGCGGCGATTGTACCAGCAGAACGTAAGCCAATTGAGGCCTTCCAGCTGGTACGATCGGAGAGTGTTTTGGTTATTGTAAGCAGGAGACTCTAGATATTTCGCCCACGTGGTCGGCTCTGGTCGAATATCAGCATAAGTCGCGGGGTGGGCACCGTTGATGATCGGAGGGTGATTGTAACGATGGAAAGCAGCAATCTTTCGGTCGTCAGTTAGCTGGTCTTCCCACTCCCAAGTACAGTCTACATAGCTCATATCACGCCACTTAACCAGGTATTTCACACCCCGCTTCTTTAGCACCTTGTTACCATCCTCTTCTGTATCACTGGTCTTTTCAAGGAGGTGAAGCAGATATGGGTTCACTTCTTCGGGTTCGTCAACTTCCTTAGCGTTTAAGATGCGGTCCACTTCGATGTAAGAATCGCTGAAGTATGAACTCAGATCCTTCTCTTCGCCCACAATAACGTTTTCTCGAGCATCTTCCACCTCACGGCTGTTCTTTTGGAGATATCGTTTCATGCGCATGACTGCATGCTGACCAAAGTCTTCAATCTCCCTTACAGAAAGCCAATTCACGTGGAGGAAAGAAGTATCCTTCCACTTGATCAAGAACTCCATCGTGACGTCATTATCCTTTGCAGCAGCTTTGTGAAAACGGACACTGACAATTTTGTCAATCAGGGGCCCTTGGGGGATTCCTTCAATTGAGATTTCTTTTCATGCTTTTCTTCTTCGCTGAGCTCGAAATCATGCTCTTCCTCGACGTAGCTCTTCTTTGCCTTGCCAACATTACGCCCTGAACGCCTAGCAGGGCGCTCTTCTTTCAGCACCTTCGGCCCCGTAAATGCATCGTCAGAATCGCTTTCATCCTCGTCTTCGTCCGAATACATTTTCTTCTTCTTCCCTCGCTTCGCCTTCTTTTAAGAGGCTTCGAAACAACATGTGGGGCAAAATTCTTCCTTTTCTTCCGATCAGCGCCAGGTTGAATATAATTGTGCGCCGTTGTCTTGAGAGCCCGACTCAAGAGTTCGTTTGGAATCATACCCCCAGTTGAGGTAAACTTAAACACCATAATTTGGGCGCGCAATTGCTCCTTTTGCTCCATCGTGAAAGCAGCACGAAGAAGTGGTCTGCGCACTTGGCGCTGAATAGGCTTCATATCACGGACATTTGACATCGCAACGGGCAGATCAGATGGGGCACCATTAGCGCCGTTGGCAGACATCGTACCCGCAGGATTCATAAACTGAATCGCCCCATTGCCATACGTCTGATGAATATATTGGTTGTACGCCATCGCAGCTTCTTTCTCAGTGGCAAAGACGCCCAATCGTCGAATACCTCCACCATCTACGTGCAACTCCGCTGCCCATTGGTTTGGCGAGATGTATCGAACACCCATGTGCCACATTCCAGCCGAGAAAACCTCCGAGTTATCCAAACTTACAATTGATGTTCGCTGCCCCTTGCGATATCCGTGGATATCTCGGTCAAGGCTACTCACGAGTCCGTTCCCACCAGGTCTTCGGAAACGTAGTAGAACAGGACGAAGCGACTTTAATCGCGAAACAACTCGTGCAAAATCGTCCTGACTCTGGACGAGATATCCATCTACAGCGACCAAATCATCGCCAACGGAGATCATACCACTTGCTTCAGCTGGGCCCATTAAGCCACTCTCAGGGCGGCGAAAGCTTGTCACAGTCACGGATCCCATGCGGACGCTCATATTCATGCACAACCCAATGGATCCCTTTGAAGCAAAACTTCGTACTCGTCGGCGTGGTAAGGTGACTTCCAGCCGTGTGCCCTAGTATTCTCCGCGCCGACCGTCGCGCGTAAGATATCCACAGCAAGGGCGCTGGCTTGGGCTGGAGTCGACGCGTTTTTTGCGAACGATCCCAAACGCGATAATTTTGCACGATCTAAGGCATAGGAATTTTCGTCCAGACGCTGCGGCACAAGAGACTTGGCAGAAAACGGAGGTGGTGTCAATGCCGGGTCGCCGCCTCCTTGGCGCTATTTCATCGCAAACAACACGTTGCACACAACATTAATAAGTAGCACATCAAAATAAGCAGTACCACAACGCCGGTCAAAAGCAGACGCACCATTTGTCCCGCCGCTGAGGGACTTTTATTAGAAGAAGCGGCCACTTGCTGGTTGTAGTTCGGGTTGTTCATGCCGGCAGACGTTGGCTCGCCTTGCAACTGGTTCCCCATCACTGACCCTATCGGTGGACCATCTTGTGGCGTAGCATAAAACGACGGCGCGTTGGTCTGGTGAGAGAACGTTTGTGGCTGCGACGCCGCCAAGTTGTTGTTCGTGTTCTCCACCCCATTGTTTGGGCCAGCAGGACTGCTCGTTGTATCAGGAGGAGCTGCTTCAGTCTCGTCCGTCGCGTCGGCGTCATCCGTTGGGTCGTCTCCTTCCTGCAGCTGCTGCTTCATCGCACGAGGGTCGCCCTGCAGTGGACGGATGGGCGTCGGTGCTGGCGCCACAAAGTTCGACGGAGCGTACGGGAACTGCATCTGATGGGCAGGAGTGGACGACATGGGGGATGGCGCTGCTCCAGCCTCTTCATTTCTACTGGTCTCTGGATCCGCAGCCTCCTTTTGCTCCGGCTGTGCAGCTGCTTCCTCGCTCTCTTCAGCCTCCTGTGTCTCCTGCTGCTCAGCCGTCTGTGTCTCCGTCTCCAGAGCGGCCTCCTGCTGCAGCTCGTGGGTCTGTTGGCCCTCCGCCTCCGTCTCGTCCTGTGGCTCCTTCTTGGGCTGTTCGGCCTCCTCCTGGCGCGGCGTCTCGTCCTTGGGCTGCTCGTCGTCCTCCATCAGGACTCGAAGCGCAGAGGCGGCGCTGGCTGGTTCAGGTCTCCGGGGCGCTGACTCTCGGCGCAGGATCTTGCACGTGGATGCGCGCGCTTCTCCTGTTTGTCCCTGAGGCCTTTTCTCTCATTGCGCGACCCACTGGCGCGGGGGAGGAACTGCCGAAACGCATGATGGCGGAAGAGAGGTTCGACGGATGCGATTGGTGGAAAAGGAAAGACGGTGTGGCCCACAAAAAAGCTACTTCAGCTGAGATGCACAGATCCAGCTTCTTGACATAGATTTAAGCCACTTCTTAACATCGATGTTTTCTTGTGCATCGGCACAAGTATTTATTAGACATGTAGTGCATCGATGGATCAACATGATAGTTGAAGTTGTCATGCAGATCATGTCGCTTCGCAGCGTGCACTTTTGTCCAATTTCTACCTCGCAAGGCGATTACATGTACCGGGTGCTGTCTGTATCCATCGCTACGTCGGACCTCCCGTCCGACGGTGGTCGGCCCGTCAATGAAGGCCGAGGTGACCAAGCTGGATCAGATGATTCGTTAGGGAACGAAAGCACGCTTGTCACTTGAGAAACGCAGATGAGGTGTTCGTAATGGCGACTTTGTTGAAATGCTTTATCTCTACTCTGGCTATCGCCACACCGAGTTCAAACCGGACGTTGTGAATGTGTATGTGGATTCTGCTGCACAGTAGCAGTGCATGGGACCCGATGATATTTGCACTGTCTTGCTGATCCGGACGACGTGTTTGGTGATGCTCGTACCCTTGGAACGGTCACCAGCCATTGGAAGTCGAGCAGTGGTGCAAAGCCTAGTACGTGCAGGTGCGGAGCGACGTCGTGGCTGACGTGCTGCTCGAAGACGTGGTTGACGTCGAGGAGTTCGTGGCAGAAGTGCTGCTCGGGGTTGCGGTGGTCGCGCTAGGAGAACTGCTCGAGCTCGACGCGGTCGTCTCGGTTGTAGCAGTCATCGCGGTTGGTGTCGAAGACGCCGAGGACGTAGATGAGCCACCACAGTTCACGTTCGCCCACAGGCTGGGGTCCGACATCTTGGACGCATCGCTCGGGTGCGAGACACCCGTCGTCCAGAGCACAACAGGATTGGCGGTCTGGTCCCACTCGCAGCACGGGTCTCCCAACTCCTGGCCGTTCGTCTGGCCATCGCCATCCGAGTCAGCCTCACACAGCTCCTTGGTCCACTTCTTGCCAGCATCAGCAAAAGCGTCACCGAAGGCGTTCGTGGATTCATCGTCACCCGTTCCGTCGGGGTGGCCGATAGCCGGGGTGTCAGGGACGTTGCCGCCGTTGGGGATTCTCGCGACAAACTTCTTCGAGGCGTTGACGTCCGAGACGAGCAGGGCGGTCATCGCGATCATACCGATGCTGAATGTAAGAAACTTCATCATTGCAGGTTTGGGAGATGTCGATGAGAATGGAAGCGTGGTGAGGTAAGCTGGAGTTTGCTTGGGGTGGCGTTTTGAGAAGTGTGCTTCGACTTGAGATAGCTCAGACACGTATCCGTCCGTGGCTCTAAGTTGGTTGTTGCAGATGCGGACCACCAAATCACCACCGATGTGTTGCAGGTTGACGACGAATTGTGATTCGGGTGGTGCATTTCGACTGGCAGTGTGCTTTCAGGCAGCGCTGATTTTTCACCTCGGATGCCGAAGTCGGTATGTTAGTGGTTTGAGGCACACGTCATTTCGGTGGTCTGTGGCACGCGCTTGATGATATTTGACGATAATTTGACGCCGGTAGTTGCTGCGATTCGGGCTCCGCTTCGGAACCATCTCGTGAAGGGTCCAGAAGGATACTGAAGTTAATCCCGCAAGAACTAGCACCGGCATACGTTTTCGTGTTTCTCCTGTGTTTTTCTTGGACGAGTTTTTCGAATGAGCTGACACTTTGAACTGGGTCACAAAGGTCGCAGACGGCGAATAATGAAAACCATATCATACTCTGACTTGAGTAGGGGCAGTGTGAGTAACGATGAGTTTTGTCGAATGTACGGATACCAACCAAACGATGAGAGTGCTGGTCCAATGTTGTCGTGTCCACGGCGTTCAGACTCGGATCACCCATAATCTTATCTGGTCGGTATCACCTCTGCGATCAATCGTACTAAGATGCGTTATTCTGCGAGTTTTGAACCATTTAATATGTCTAGCGGGAATATTTAAAAAGCAGGTGCGAGTGAGTGTCACTACGTTGTTTCATTGCATACAAGCAAGAACAGCTCCATTATATGACTTGAGTGCGGGTGACAAGTAGCAGTGGGCTGAAAAACAAAGATTAAATAAAAGCGAAGCGCTCTGAATTGTTTGGAGCGCTCTGACATTTCCTATCGTGAAAACATGTATCGGTTGTGGTAACTCTAGACGAGATCTGACTGTAGCTACAGTGATGTCAAACAGGACGTTAACTTTAGCAGTGGCGCTCGTACCGTTGGAGCAAAAACTTGGTACAGTGTAGGAAGAGTTCCCGCAAGGTTAGGCCAGGAATGCCGCCGCCACGGCGAGAAGGCTGGCTGCTGGAAGGAAGGCCGGGGTCAATGCAGAAGTCCCGCTGGTGCTCGAGGCTGGTGCATCGGTTTTGGACGAGCTGGTGCTTGGCGTGTCAGCACTTGAAGTAGCCGAGCTATCACTGCTAGCACTTTGAGTGCTGTTGCTTTGACTGGCTTCCGGTTCAATGTCAAAGGAGATGCTCGAGCTTGAAGAGCTTGATTCGCCACTGCGTTCGCTTGCGTCACTGACGCTCGACTGGGTGGAAGAATTCGTGAGCAAACCCAGACCACTTCCATTAGCTGTGTCCGAGCCTGCAGTAGAAGACGCACGAAATGCCGAAGTTTCCGTAGCAGCACTAGAAGAACTATCCGCTGAATCGATAGCATTTGTCTGGTCAGAAGTTGAGCTCTCCGTCGTCATTTCACTAGTCGCGGTCGATGTTGCCGCATCAACGGTGGACGCCGATGAGCCACCACAGTTCACGCTCGCCCACAAGCTGGGGTCAGACGTCTTAGACGCGTCACTCGGGTGTGAGACACCCGTCGTCCAGAGCACCACAGGATTGGCGGTCTGGTCCCACTCGCAGCACGGGTCTCCCAACTCCTGGCCGTTCGTCTGGCCATCGCCATCCGAGTCAGCCTCGCACAACTCCTTGGTCCACTTGTCTCCGGCATCAGCAAAGGCATCACCGAAGGCGTTCGTGGATTCATCGTCACCCGTACCGTCGGGGTGGCCAATAGCCGGGGTGTCAGGGACATTACCACCGTTGGGGATTCTCGCGACAAACTTCTTCGAGGCGTTGACGTCCGAGACGAGCAGGGCGGTCATCGCGATCATACCGATGCTGAATGTAAGAAACTTCATCATTGCAGGTTTGGGAGATGTCGGATGAGAATGGAAGCGTGGTGAGGTAAGCTGGAGTTTGCTTGGGGTGGCGTTTTGAGAAGTGTGCTTCGACTTGAGATAGCTCAGACACGTATCCGTCCGTGGCTCTAAGTTGGTTGTTGCAGATGCGGACCACCAAATCACCACCGACGTGTTGCAGGTTGACGACGAATTGTGATTCGGGTGGTGCATTTCGACTGGCAGTGTGCTTTCAGGCAGCGCTGATTTTTCACCTCGGATGCCGAAGTCGACATGCTAGTGGTTTGAGGCACACGTCATTTTGGGGGCTTGGCACGCGCTTCGGATAATTTGGTGCCAGAAGTCGGGTCTCCGCTATGAGTCAAGGGTTCACACTCGTACTTTTTCCAAAGCCCTTCTCAAGTATGCATTTGTCATTTGAGTGGTGTAATTAATATCGATTGAGCGTACAGTACTTTTGCCCAGCAAATTGCTGACAGCAATGCACTCGCCGACTGAGCACTCGGTGAGCAGCGTGAGTAACGATTATTTTTGGTCGGACACCTGCAACTGCGTCTCCATTCTTTATCCATGCAATGCTGACGTCAACCATAAAGTTTTCAACAAGATGATTGAAATGCTCCGTTGTGTCAGTAGCTAGAATGTTTTGCCTTGTTTCATGCTCGCTGCACACAACCATCATTTCATCTTGAAATGAAGCTCCACAAGTCACTTGACTACCGCAGACGTAAACCGCACAAACCAGCGATACAGGAGCACATCGCAACGTGACTAGAGGATATCCACGCGCACAATAAGACTGTGAAGTGGGCACAGGCACGTGTACAAGAGTGAATAACAAGTTTCGGTAGAGTGAAAATGCAAACAAGTACCAGAGTGCCTCGTATCTGAAGGCGCCACAGGCGTGTCTGTCAGTATCAAAACGTCCGACTCGGAGACGAGCAAGGACGACTTCATTAGTGTTATAGCTCAGCTTGCGAAATATTGCACAACTAAGCGAAATTCAGCACGGCAGCAACGCTTAAGGCTGCTACCACCACAGATGTAACAGAGGGCGTTGTACTAGCAGCAGACGTCGCTGTAATAGTGGTGACATTGGAGCAGTCGATGCTTGCCAGTAAGCTTGCGTTCGAGGTCTTTGTGGAGTCGCTCGGGTGCGATACCCCTGAGGTCCAGCGAGGCTGAGACCCCACAGTCCATTCGCAGCACGGGTCTCCCAACTCTTGGCCATTGGTCTGTCCGTCACCGTCGGTGTCAGCCATGCAGAGATCGAGAGTCCACGCCTTCCCGGCGTTGTCGAAGGCCTTGCCGAAAGCGTTGTTGGACGACGAGGCGCCAGTGTTGTCCTTGTGCCCGATGGCAGGCGCGTCGGGCACGTTTCCACCGTTCGGGAGCAGTTTGACGAATTCCTTTTTCGCATCGACGGTCGGTGACAGCAGGGCCAGCGTCGCAGCAGCGAGCATCAAGACGGTGCTTGGGGTGGTGACCTTCATTGTCAACGCTTCTTGCGAGGCTTGGTTTTCGGCGTGCTGCTGTTCTGGACCGTGCTTTTTCGAAAATGGGGAGTTTTGTCCTGCACCTCCGGAAGCAGCACGAGAAAGCACCCGTTTGCTAACGTGCTGTCGCTCCGACTGCTCGCATGCTGAAACGCACTTCACACTGTCCATCGCATTGAGCCAGGCGTACGAGCGCATAACGTGTAGATTCTTTTGTGCTCTTCTAAATTGGGTGTGCAAGCTCTTGGGTTTCATCCCTTTCGACAATTACCACTCCTTATCCTTCGTTTCGATTTTCACCACACTTAGCGCGATGGCAGCGCCAACAGCAACCGCCAAACACAACGGGGTGACGTGGTGAGCATTTCCAGCCTCCGAACTTGAGATGGGTGTCCCGCCTGTGCAGTTGATGCTGGCCCACAGACTCTCGTTGGAGGTCTTGGATGCACGACTCACCCGTGTTGTCTGAGTGACCGATGGCAGGCGCATTGGGAACATTCCCACCATTGGGCAGATATGCCACAAAGCTCTTGGAAGCGACTGTCTCCGTGGTGAGGATTGCCACCGTCGTGGCAGCAACAAGGCGGTTTTCATGAGCTCTCGACAGACAATTGAAAACTGAACGGCACTGAGAAGAACCACCGCGGCGGCATTTGAATAGCAACGCGTGAAGAGAAGAGGAGGTCATTGGATTCTGGTGGTGTAGGCCATAGAACCAAACACCTTTGCAGAGTACACCCCGGGCCTTTATCTAGTCGTGGCTTTCGTGATGGATTCGACTGACCTCAAACGACAACTCGCTGGCCTCCGTTGGACTAGGGCTGCAGCAATCCGACGCAGGCTCGCGGTGAGGTGACGTTGTGGATACCAACTCGCTGGACGGAGTTTGCACCATTGCGGTGGTGTCTTACGGATTGTGTATCGGGCGTCGAGCGGCAGCCGCGCAAGGTGTGGTGGATCTTCAAGGTGAAGGAAACGACGTGGGTTGGATCCAGACCGGGCGACCTCGTGGCGGAGGCCCGCCAGTTCGTGTGGTGGTGCCCGTGGGGACGATGTGATGAGCGAGGCGCGCACCGCAGAGGACGTTCGACTCGCAGATCGACGTGTGGACAGTGGGGACGCCCTCGTCGAGGACACTGCGGGCAACGACGAGTGGTTCGAGCAAGGGGCGGCGACGAGCCTGCCCCTAGTTCAGAATCACAAGTTGGAGACGATGCTGTGGACGATGTTTTTGCAATCACAAGTTGGAGACGATGCTGTGGGCAATGGGGGAACACGCAGCTGACGGACCCCTTCTTCTCCATCATTGAGGGATCGAATGAGGACAAGGAGCTGATGGAATGGGCGGCAAAGAGCCCCGCATTGTGGCCAGGGTCCGTAAGTACTGTGCGGGGCCTCGCCACCTTGTCCTGTGCCAAGACGGGTACTACAGGAAGGATTTTCTGGCTTTGAGAGCGGTCTTGGCTGTCATCGCCGCTGCCAGGAACAGTCTGGACATTTGCATGTTCATCCTAACTAACACGCGGGTCGTGAAGAAGATCCTGGACGTCAAGCGTAAGTACGGCGTGAAAATACGCGTCTACATCGACTTAAGACAAGCATTAGCATTTATACGAACGGCAGGTGATGCACTTCGCATGCTGCTCGATGATCCCGACGTCAAAGTCATGAATCGAAATACGTATAATGGAGAGATGCACAACAAGTACATCATAGTTGACGGGGAGGTGGTTGTTACGGGCTCGGGAAATCTAACCAAAAACGCATTTGACAACTCAAACGAGGGGAATTACATTATCGTGGAGTCTAAGGCGTCCGGTACGTTTGTCATTTGGTGTTTGATAAGTTAACGTTAATAAATGACTCTGTTGTTTTAATGATATGCAGCTGAAGGCTACACGAAGGCATTTGACGACTTGTGGTTGTATGCGGTGGAAACGGCCGCACAGTCCGCAGAGTCGGGATCGGAAGAGCATCCAATTGTTGCTGCTCACTACACGAAAAGAAAGCGAATTCGGCATCATTAATTGAGCTCCGTCCACGAGGCCCAACCCGTCCCCCATGCGTCCTCCGAGCGTCCCACTTCGCTGGACATCCGTCGCCAACGTAATCGTGACTCGATGCGCCGTGCGCGCGTGCGCCAACGTGCCGAAAAGCGCGAGATGCAGCAGCGCATCAGACAGTTAGAGAGTCAGTTGGCGCAGCTCATCCAAGTGTCCACCGAGGATATGGACACTTGCTGCTGCAGTCGGAGCAGCTTCGGCGCGAGAAGCAGCAGCTGGAGGACCTTTTTCAGCAGCATGAGGACTTTCGACGCAAATTGGGACGAGATACTTCTTTACTGTGTCCACACAGTGGACAAAATGTCGAATGATGATTAGTCAAAATATCGATAGCGAATCAAAAATCAAGATTCTACTCGATTTTTGATTAGTTGATTCTAAAACCAATCAGCGAGCACTATCTTAAACAACTAGTAGAGTGTCACGTCTGTCGGTCACGCACACTTTCCTGTCACAAAAACTGGACCTATCTTAAAGCATGGGTACACCTTGGTATGGGTCGGGGTTGTAACAGAGCTCGGGCATATTGAATGCGATAATGCATATTTTCGAGAGACCAACCAGCTGCCGAGCGCAGCGAGCGGCACTTGCCCAGTAGTGGAGCGAGCTGCAAGCGAGCGGAACGGGGACCAACACTACATAAACACACCGACCGCAAAGCGGGCGGCGCTCCTGGTTTTGATCAAGCGCTGATTCTCAGCCAATCCGAATGTTGCCTTCGCTGATTAGCTGATGAAAACACCCAGCTGCTTTGCATAACACATGTCACTCTTTTGAGAGTGCCCTCCTTTGCATAAAACAAGTCACTCTTTCGAGAGTGCCCTCTGTCGGCGCAGGCCGCACGTTTCCAGCCCCAAACACTTGAACAATGAACGGAGCTGCTCGCTACCTGCTGACCGCCGGCCTCGTCGTGGCCACCATGAACCTCGTCACGGGCCCGCTGGCCGACTGGAACGCGCGACGGGAAGGTGCTGAGGTGCGCCCCCTCCTGCCGTCCGCCTCGTTGATGGCCCGAGCGCACTACTAATAGCGAGTGTGGTGTGACCTTTCCCCACCTTTTCCAGGCTCTGAAGCTCGCCCTGCAGCCGCGCAGAAGGAGACGGAGGAGTAAAACGCACCAGGAAGAGAGGAGCCATCTACAGAAGAGAGAGAGACCGTCCGCAGAGCTATTATACTAAATAATAACTCTGCGGACGCTGAATAAATCCACGGAGCTGAGCTCTGCTTGAACGGATCGGCGCGTTTTCATTCCGTCTTGAGTTTGATGTTTTTCTTGGAGCAGACTTGCTGCGAGTCTGTCGTGAGTAGTGACTTGGTCGGTGCATTGGTCTCACTGGTGCTGCTCTTCGAAGGAGAAGATGGCGTCGGCGAGAGCTTCGGCGTTGGGCTTGGGCGCCGTCACGTCGGCTTCCCAGAAGGACGATCGAGTCTCTTCGGCGTGCTCGTGAAGAGCAGCAGCAGTGGTCTTACCTGTAGGTAGCAGACACAGCACATGATTGCGTGTTAGAGACCTAGTACTCAGTGGGGCCATCTCGTCGTCAAGCTCGTACCGATGGCTGCCTTCCGGATCGCGTCCCAAGGAAGCGGCAGGTCCTTCAGCACCCTTAACCCACTGGGACTGAAGAAGACCACCCAATCGGGCACTTTGCACTCGTCAGGGAACTCGACGTGCTGCACCGCGCACGTTCGGTACACCGTCAGCTCTTCCAGTGGCAGACCGCGCGAGCGGAAGCTGTCGGGGAGGACGTCGCGACGCTTGTCACCGCAGAGAAACAGCATGGGCTTCTCCTTGCAGTCGTCAGGCAGCATACCGTCTTGGTGCAGATACGCGGCCAGAGCATCGGCCGAGCCGCTCTCGTCGCCTCGACACGTCACTCGGAGCGGCAGCAGCTCCTGGACGTGGCCGCGCCCACCGACAACACCGGAATGGTCCGCAATTTCTCCACCACCTCTCGCCTCAGCTCGTCATCCAGCGAGTTCACTGCCGAGTCCACCGCGATGGCACTGCGCGGACTCGTGAGCAGGAGGCCACTGTACCGCTCCAGGTTCGTCAGCACCTCCAGCAGCTGCGGAGCGTTCACGTACTCGAACGTCAACACGTCCGCAAAGTACGCGGCCAGCGCGCGACGAGACGAATCGGCACTGGGCGACTGCTCCACCGCAGCCTTGTACCGGTCGTCTGCAGCCTTCAGCAGCAGCACCGACGCACTCATGACGACGGACTCGGTCACAAGTGCTAGTTAGTGACACAGTCCGCACATCAAATACTATTATCTCATCTTACTTCAGATGAACCCCTCGTTAGTAATCCCCAGACTTGAAATACACCCTCAAATGGAATAAAATGTGGGTTCCAGGTGACCAACTAGGCACGCATGGCATACAAAGCTAAGTAATTATTACTAAATCCCCTCATACGGAATGTGGAATACAACATCGACATATATTCCGTCAAAAGGGTGCTTAACTATGGCTAAAGTCAAAGTCGTACTGGTCGATCTATGAAGTCTAACATTGACACGTGCATCTTCCGTCCTTGTTTGTTTCCCAATTCCTCTCGGAATAATCGCTGCATTGCACGAAGTCCGCTCACCGATCTGTCTGACACCCCTGTAGTATGGGCACGAATTAAAAGTTTTCCTATCCATCTGAGATAATAGTTGATTTCGGCGGCTCATCCCGCAGACCACCAAGCAGCCAACTAATTGTGCTCAGAGCTCAGTGAGCACATTTCGCAAGCTCTCGCTCGTTAGCAATGCCGTCGCCAACGAAAACATCTCGAATGTCGCACACCAACGCTCAAAAGCTGCTAATTTGTCAGCACCACACGCAACCTACATGACGCGAGCCATACTTTCGAAATGGCTCAAGGAAATGGACACGAGGTTTAGAATGCAACATCGTAAATGCCTCCCACTTCTTGGTAACGCTACTGTCCAGAGGGAGGGTATGATGAGGCCGCTTTGACGAATGTTAAGGTGGTATTTCTCCCAACCACCAGCAAACGGCAGCCGTTACATGCAGGTATGATCACAGCATTTAAAAGGCGACATACCGACGGCGTCAAATACAGCATGTTGTAGATATTTTTGAGGCGTTGGGCTGCCTACCGGTAGACTTTTAAATAGTATTTTTTTAATAAAAGACTATATAAAAAAATTAGCTGCGAGTTTGATGAACCTGAAGAGAAAGATGCTATTACAGAGGAGCTTTCGATCATGCTGTCGCGACTTCACGCCAACAATCCGATGTCAGTTGATGGGCTGCTTAATCCAGAGGACGAGAATGAAATCGTGGACGAGCCGACTGACGAGGACTTTGCGGGATCGAGGAGCAGGAGAGTGCCGACAATGATGTTGCTGAAGACGATGCATGCGGGAATGCTTCTGACAAAGAAGAAGAGGAGCTGACTCAGAAGGAGTGCCCACCACTTTCAGCTCGCTCCTAGATGGTTACAAAAGGTGGAGTGTTTAAGAGGAGTATGCTCTTCTAGATTTTGTGTCTTAAAATCTGGAACAGTACACCAAGGGCGTCATTTCGTGCTTTCGTACGACTCGCTGCTGTGCTGTTGATCTAGTTGGAGCGCTCTGCACCACTAAGGGCACCACGGTCATTTTGTAGACCTCCGTCGCTCGTGCGTTCATGTTCCTGGCGCGATCGGGTCCATTTAATGGTAAGGTTGCTTGTGTCGGACATCGCGCGAGCAAGTGATGTAATTTCGATGTGGTGAGGATCACGGTATGGTACAAACTGACAGGGATGTCTCCGCGAAACTCAAATTCCAGAATAGTATCCGCTACACTGCTTTGAGGAGGACTCTCATCAACCTTTGCTTTGAAAACGGCATGGAACAACGCGATAGTGGTTGGCCGGAAGTACAAGCTCACAAATCGGTGCTCAAGCGGGGGATCTCCCATACTGCTGGTTGGACTGTAAACGCTTGAGATCCCTCTTCTGAGTCGTCCGTTCCTGACACCCCTGAGCTGCTGGCACTTTGAATAACCTGAAAATGCACTGTGCTACTCACTTTCATCGGGTTCGAAATCTTAAAGCGTTCAACAGTTCCCTTCCAATTCGCTGCCGCAATTAATGGGCCAAAAGAAAACACCTTTTCCTTCTCTGCGAATGTGGCTTTGTTACAAATTGTGATGGCACTTTTGTTATCGAAGATCTGAACTCCGCAGTCACCACCGACTACCAATCCAGCGAGTAATGCATGCACTTCACAGCGCGTGGACGAGATGTCCGCGTGGTAGATATTTAGTTTTCCTAGGTGCACTCCCGCGCCCGGCACATTTACGGCCCACGTTCAAGACACCTCAGCGGTAGCTCCGTGAAGAACGCTGCCATCGCCGGCTTGGAGTCCTTGATCAGCATCAACCTCCATCGCATTCATTTTAACGCTGTTGTTGCGTACGACATTTTACATTGAATTGTCCGATTGATTATCGCCACATGTGGCTCCAATGCACCTTGGATGGTGCCATCGAGTGCAAGTGCAGCACCACTGGACGTCTCGAAAAGCACACAGTGCAGCTTGTCTGCGTTTCGACTGGGGTGCCCTGAGCAAGCGTGGAAGAGTATCGGAGAGAGCTCCGAGCAGCTGCCTCCTTTAAAACCGCCTTGTCCGTCGCTCCGCGATGGTTCTCAATTTCAGTTGATGTCCAAACGATGACGCGCTGTTTTTGACGCCCTTGTCGAGGTAGGTATGTAGGAGTAATTGGTACGCAGACAGCTTCATATTCCCAAGCAAAGTGTAAGTACCGGCCACGCTCGTACCAGACATCGCTGCCTCGTGAGCGTTCATACCACCACCGAATATAGATAAGCTCCCCAAATTCGTCCCATCGGGATTGTGCGGGTTCGCGAGAGCCAATCTCATAGGCAATTGTGGGGTGACCTGGCTGATTCACGTCAACTTGGCAGGCAACGATTCAATTGCCAACCCCAATGCGCACTTGATATTGTTGCTCTCTAGTGTCAATTGGCATGCAACCAACCGGCGTTTGCAGGTGGACCTCGTTCCCACTCTTCCAGCATTCGTACAAGGCCGCGATATGGCGTTGCTGGCTTGTCGACCATGCCTCTCGGCGCAGAATAGTGACCAACGGAAGTAGCTTTGTTCCGAGCTCATTAGCAATGTCACCAACATATCGAAATTTAAAGCGGCTGTGCCAGTTAATACGAATCAAAGTTTCCTTAAGCTCGTCACCTGTCGAATCCAGCAGAGGTCTGTAATTGCCTCGGCAGGATTTGGCCTCTGGAGGGTTAACCCACTCGATGGACATAGCGACAGATTGCTTTAATTTTGCTGTAAAACGGACGACTTGTGTTATCCAGACTGTAGCCTGGGGAGGAGGTCGGATGGCTTGGATAAACGGATTCAAGGTAGACCGGCCCTGATTTGATAGTGTTCTATCTGTTCGACGAGAAGATGATAAACTGGTAGCCGGGGTGTATTCACGACACGTAAAACTAGTTGCAGGCGCTGGATATATACTTCATCGACACAGCTATGCAGGCCGAGTCCGTTTGCACTGTCGTAATACATATAAACCGGGATGGAATATGGTCGTTTCGCGCGACCTGGCGAATAAATCTGTCTATATCTTCAGCTAAACGGATAGACCCGTCGAGCACAATGCGATATCTTAGTCGAGGTAGCCAGATCCGGTTGACGACATAGCGAACTTGGGGCAGGTTGAGTTGAAGGTGTTGGATCCGCCGTGCATCTTCACGTATTTTCTTCCAGGTACCAGAAATGGATGACGCCCAGATACCATCACCTCCTTGGACGATGCCGAGGTGTTTAAAACCTTCAGCCGGGGTCATGACTCGAACCGGAGTGGGAGCTCCAACACCGTCGTTCAGAAGAACCGATTCGTAGTGGGACTTTCCAGTGAAATACATCATAAATGATTTTTCCGCGCCAAATACTCCTCCGGGCCCACTTTTTCCGGTGAATTTGTTAGTCACAGTAACACGTGCATGTAGCCCCTCGATCGTCGTCGAAACATCGAGTTAGTCATCAACGAACAGTGTACTACCGATATCAATTCCACTACCTTCCTGCGAATGGCGGATTGCACCGGATCAAGACACTTTTCAAGATCTTGCTGTAAAGCATTCATGTAACAGGCAATGTGTTGTATCGCTAAGATCGATCCTCGGCCGATCCCGAATTATCTAGCTCCCGTTTCAATCCATCCAAACGCAGTCCAAATATCTATTTGTCATGGCCCGAGGAAATCAATCATCAATCGCAGTGGTGTGTCAGGAACACCGGCACTCAAATACAATTTCCCAAACCCAGGCCACAACTCGATCTTAGCACTTCAAACAGTCTTTGGACACGAGCAGGAGCTGTTCTCGTTGGGACCGTGCACGATCACGCAGCAGCGTAGTCAATATAGCTGCGTCCTGTACCGATCGATTCGACTGAATCCGTGCTGCATGACACTGATAGGAATTCCAGGCTCAACGAATCGTTTGACAACCAGAAAACCCGATTTGCGAACGACGCTTGCACTGTGATAGGACGCCAGGTTATTCAGAGTTGGGTCAATATTTGCTTGCTTTGGTAAGAATACCATTTGTTTGTGTAACAGGATCTTGTGTGCGATACCGAACCGCAAAATGAGCTGAATGATGCGGCGTTCGCGCCTCCTAACAACTCCAGGCGCCGCTATCCACATTTCCTGTGAAATTCCTCCATTCCCAGGTGCCACGTGTTTTTTCAGTTGGTGGTCGATTTCAGTTTGCATTTGGACATCGTATTCATATTGTTCCCACGAGCGATCTCCCGTCCACCATTCAGTATATCGACCCCCACTTAAGATATCGGGGAGCATCCAGTCCTTGACGAAATCAGGTAAACTGTTAATATCTTCTTCGCTTCGAGTATCGTGGCCGACTGGGTCTTTCAGATAAGGGAATCCAGTTGTCTAATAGTCTACTACTCCGTTCCGGAATACTGGGCCCTTCAAGAAAGCAAGGAAGTTTATATTTGGTTTAAGTATGATCGTGATAAGCTGAGTGGAGGATAGCCGAGACAGTGCTGTCTGAGCAGCGAATGCTCGTAGGAAGTGTTCCCTCCCGTTCAAGCTTTGCTTTTGACATGTGCCGTAGCTTGTGATCCTCTGCACAACGTCCACCTGACGCAGGCGCTCCAAGCTCTCTGTCCAGTCTTGTGGTCGCCTTCCCGATTGATGCTTTAGCGACACAGACTCGAACACCCCTGTCGTCTCCATGTTCTGCTTAGCACGCTTCCAAACGCACGAAACAGTCTTCGGCTTCACCCGCGAGTTTAACGAGCGGGGGCAGGATAGGCGACATCCCGCCTTAATACAGCTCTCAGAGGCTCCTCACCACTTAATTTGTTGTCACAAATCGAGTTCGTGCGCGTCCGCGAAGTGCTGCACACCATTAAAACCGCCTTGATGGACTGGTTAATTTAAGCCCAATTGCGATAGAATTGGAGCGGTTTTGGGAGAATTAGGGCATTTCCCTAACCTCCCCATTATTCCGGGACGGAGTAGTAGTCAATTCCACCTGAACGTCTTCCTTTGTTTCGGAGTATCGTTGGTCTCCGTGGTCTCCTATCAAGGTACTACGGATGCTGACGGGAGGGGTTTTGCGCCAAGAGCGTTGTTGAGGAAAGCCCGGACATTACCACCAGCGAACCAGTTGCGTCGACGATCTTGAGCAGCTCGACGCTGTACAGTTGGCACCAGTTACGGCGGATCTTTACGATCATAGTCCACCGCCGACAAACATCTTTAATCCATCCAATCAATGTTGTTAAAGACGTTAATGCGGGACCAAGGATCAATAAAAGGTGAAGCTCTTTTGTCGGTTTGGCGTGATCACACCCAGCGACTAGCTGATTAGAGTTGAGAATCCACTTCGGCCAGCAGATTGCACTAAATGCCGAGACGAGTTCGTCAACATGACAGTCTTGGTCCACTGTCAGATTCTTCAGTTGCCGTAGTTGCGCTGAGCACCTGTTGCTTTTCCGAATGCAGACGGACCGAGCAAGGCGTCGTTTTGTCTGATTCGTTTCCCCACAGCTATTTCGCGCTACTGTATAGACACGTGTTTAGATTCCCGATAGCGTTTTCCAGCCACTCTGCAATTTCTTCCCGAGTGCTTGCGACTTCGTTAATGTCATCCAATAATTGCAGTGGGCCGTTGTCGATTAAGGATGCTGTGTGAGCAGTAACTTCCTCCATTTCCTCTGCACTCTTTTTCGCGTGTTCACGACATTGATCGGTGAGACTCCCGATAGCGTTCGAGCAACAAATTCACCTCTCTCAGTCTGCAATACCGCAAACGGCGTTCCCACATGATCAGAACTTAGAATGCTGTTAAGCCAAATACCGCTATGGCACACAGTTGTAGCGTGTTTCATTGAGATGAATATATCATCTAGGGTTGTTTTAGTGTTAACGCGTGTATAGATATATCGCGGCAAGTCACGATGGCGAAGACGAAAGCTTGATTGCATGCCACACGCGTCTATCCACTGCCCGAATCGGAGGCCAAAGCGTTGGGCGCTAGGAGAATGCGCTGTTGGAGATTCTCGGTCAATCAAGTCGTCGATATACGTATTAAAATCCCCAGCCACGACGATCACTGCGTTATTCGTTCGCCCGTCAGCAATATGAGATTGAATCCAGCGCCACTCGTCTTCTACCTCCTGTTGGTGGCGCTCAGGAGAGTGGTGAATGTACGTTCCGATAAGCCATAACTGTTCGCACGACCAAGACGCACTCGCAGTCTGATAGAGCGTTGTGATGGCGAAGTAGCTATATCCCGTTTACTACATCGGTTTTCCCAGCGTTCTTTGCTCATAACTATAGCAATTCGACGAGTACCCACCAATACTAGTCCAGGCTGTTTGACTGTGCTTTCGGTTGTTGTTAGCCAAATTTGTTGCGTGCACTTGCCTCGCAGGCCGGGATCACTGACGACAGTAAAATCTTGGTTATGAGCGAAAATCCAAGCTGCCAATTCGTCGTTCAGTTTATTGGTAAGGTCCTTGTTGATATTGGAGGTAAATACCAAATCACTGCTTGAGTTGTGCATGGATCCCAAGGTGCCGATGTAATCGCCCGAGTAGTGTTCCCGCTTGTAGCGGGGCTACACTAATACACGCAAACCCACTAGTGTGTGTGGGACACACACTAGCGACCAACATTACGAGCCGTCAATGTAACTATCATTGACGGGCGCTCAGGCGCACCGCTATTGGTTGAAAGGGCCACATTTCAACCAATCATGTGCATGCATTTCATGCAAATGCGTGAGAGCCAACCATGTTCTCACCCTTGCAATTAGATATCATCTTAAAGGGGTGTAGCGTAAAGATAAGGCCAGCCCGCCACGCGGCGGGCTGCCTTTCAATTCAGTTTTCTATTTTGATCTAAAGTGTTAACTATTTGCTTTAGAAAATACGCGGGCTCGCGTATTTCTATCATACATACAAACTTTAAGTCTACGCTTCCTCAATACACGCATACTGTGTATGCTAAGAAACAGAGCGTAGCTCTCGCCCTGTTTCACCGCTCCAGAATCGATCTTAACACCGCACTTCGATCTGGTGCTTGAACTCCGTTAACATTGCACATGATAGGCCTCCACTCACGAAGTCTACGTCCGCCGCGGTGATGGCGTGGTGTAGAGTGTCCTCGACGTAAACTATCTTCCACACCCGAGCTGCCCGTCTCATTGAGTAGAGGCTGTTCAGCACGAAGTGCGGGTGTCAGCATATTCGCGTTCATATTGAGGTGTAGTCTAGCCTCGTTGTACTGTTCCGTCGCTCTAACAGTGGAAATGTCTTCATCCACTGATTGGCCAACGAGTCTGCACACAAGAACTAACAGCCACAACATCCATAAGTGTTTGCCACTTAGTGTTTGGATGGGGGTCCGACGTCGTGGCGTTGTCGACCCCCTCTCCAAAATACCGCTGATCAAGTTTACTCATTAGTTGATCGCACAACGCATTCATACGTTTCCGTGAAAAACGCATTCCAGGTTACTGGTAGTTCGTCTAGGCGACGGGCAGTAGCCCGTTGTTGTTCATCAATTGTTGCCAACCGTTGTTCAATGTGAGCTGTCCTAGCGCTGATCCGCTTATCTAATAGCCCTTCGATTGTCTGCAGTGGAAGCGTGCTTGGGGTCACTTGGTTTGGTACAGCTGTGACTACCGCTGAGTGCTCGCCATTTCTGTTATGGTGTCCGACCCGCTTCCGTGGGCAAATCTCTGCTAAAATGCCCAGGTAGGTGGCACGTGTAGCAGGAGTTTGGTTGTCGTGGCAGCATCTTCTTAATGTACAACGAAATGTTGCCGATACGAAGGCGGTCCGACCTCTCCGGCCCGAAACGTTGAAGAATAGTGTTGATATGTTCCTCACTTTCACAAAAGCCGACAGCAAAGAGTTTTCCACTCCCACGAATTGTCACCCTCACGGACCCCAATGAATTGTCCTCAAACGCCTTCTCAATGTCAGTGATGGTGATCTTCATAGTGATACCGAAGATGATAATGCGGTGATCAGATTGGCCTGGCTCGTTACTCGTTGCATCATATTATCGTCATGATTCCACTCGACACTTGAAACCGGCACCGCCGTTCGGGTAGGAGATCATACCCGAACGGCGGTGCTCAAGCCGGTTTCAAGTGTTGGTTTTGAAGGTAGTTCCTGTATACCGTATTGGCGGCCTGTGCGCTTGGAAAGTATAGACGAAACGAGTACGCCATCTCCGGAACACGGTACGCCACTGTGTCTAGGCACATAGCTACCGCGCGCTTATCACCCTCATAGGAATGCGAGACCACAAGCACATCAGCTGCCCCCAGGTTTGCACAAAGTTTATGAGCTAGTCGTGGGAACCCTTGTTGCGGTTCACGTATTCCAATTCATTCAGAGTGAGGTTGGATGCAATTTTTCCTGTGTACTTAGGCTGAGCCCACACTCGTATGTCCTGGACGGTAATGTATCCTGGCGTAAGTAGTCTCCATAAAGCGCGATCTATCCGAGTCGGATAGCCTGACAACAATCTTGACATGCTACCAGGTTGGGTTATCCGCCTCGAAATGACACTCCAAGGCTCTCACACTCTGCCTCAACATCCTGTGCGATCTGCCGAATGGATATCAAACGCTTATCAGACGTTGCCGCATCAAGAGAGAACATAACCATCATATTCGTAATCTGAAGTTGGTCTTCCAGCAATGCCCACTCTTCTACCGTTCGATCCGTGCTAATTAGCGTAAGTCCCCCATCCAAGTCTGCGCCCTGGTCCATGCTCCCTTCCGGGTTGCTGTGTAAACGCAACCTCTTCGTTCTGCTTGCATTTCCTTGCGTTCGCCTTCCTCGCGCACCTCCATCTTTCGTCCCCTTCGAGATGAGATCTTTAGTCGTTACTCCTCCGGGGCCTTCCCGCTTGCGTGCAAAGGCGCTAAATTTGGGGTCCCATACCTGCATCTAACGGCTGCGTTTGCTGGTGGTTGGGAGAAATACCACCTTTACATTCGTTAAAGCGGCCTAATCATACCCTCCCTCTGGACAGTAGCGTTGCCAAGAAGTAGGAGGCATTTACGATGCTGCATTCTAAACCTCGTGTCCATTTCCTTGAGCCATTTCGAAAGTATGGCTCGCGTCATGTAGGTGCGTGTGGTGCTGACAAATTAGCAGCTTTTGAGCGTTGGTGAGCGACATTCGAGATGTTTTCGTTGGCGACGGCATTGCTAACGAGCGAGAGCTTGCAAAATGTGCTCAGTGAGCTCTAAGCACAATTAGTTGGCTGCTAGGTGGTCTGCGGGATGAATGGCTAAAGCTGCACCTTAGTGTACCCCTAAAACGGCACACCCTGAGATTGGAATACCCCTAAATTGGAATAAGTTTGCCGTTCCCGACGCTATGACAATTGAGGGGTCATCTGTATTATACTATTAGGGGTTATCACGGTTGGAAAATATGTTTGAATGGCCAATTAAATCAAACCTTCAAGCCCCGGTTTTCCCCGTCAAACCTACCAGAAAAAACGGTAGGTTCGAGATGAAAGTGAAGGTTTAACGTGATTGGCAGAACACCCCGCCAGAAGATTTAATTTGATTGGTCAGTAGCAGGTAGACCACGACCATCAACCAGCGAGCTCAGAAGGAGTGCCCACCACTTTCAGCTCGCTCCAAGATGGTTACAAAAGGTGGAGTGTTGAAGAGGAGTGTGCTCTTCTAGATTTTGTGTCTTAAAATCAGGAACAGTACATCAATGGCGTCATTTCGTGCTTTCGCGCGACTCGTTGCTGTGCTGTTGATCTAGTTGGAGCGCTCTGCACCACTCTAATTTCTACCAGTGACACCACACCGCAAGTTTCTGCTCGCCTCATCCGCCCTCACGGCTGATCAATGAAGATTTGATCCGATTGGCAACTGAAACTTACTTACTTTCTAACCGTGATAACCCCTAATAGGGGTTATCACGGTTAGAAAGTAAGTAAGTTTCAGTTATTGTGGCTTTCATCCCTTTTGGCAAAACTGATTGTCCGGAATCCGATATATCGGCCCGATTTGAAAAACAGGTCCGATTTAGGATGTAGGGGTAAGTTAAGCTAGCTATATCCGATCAGCTTTGCCGCTCTGCGCTCAGAGTTATCGTACGGTGGTCATTTTTGCCGCTTTACTTCGGCAAAAATGACCGCCTACAAACATATCTGAGGCCCTCATCACACAGCCCAGGGTCTCTCCTGGAGAACGGCAAGTCATAATGGGCGGCCTTGCAGTGCTTGCAATTTGTAAACTAAGTGCAAGCACATTTCGCCCTATCTAGTTGCCAATGGCCATGAAATACATCGCAGAATGGCCTCCGGTATGGCCTTGTGCTCCCAACTCTGGTCCGAAATATTAATAACTAAAGCTGACCCAATAACCATATCCTTGGTCCCTTTTATATAAACCGACTCTGAGATAAGGTGTCCAATAGGAGGCAAAATTGCTGAAAGCCACAATACCCATTATCTTATCTTACTATTTATTACCTATTGGTTCCTGCGACCGACCGACCCCACAGTCGAAAATTGCGTATTGTGCGTTCTACCCAAAATTGCGTATTGTGCGTTCTACCCAAAATTTGATTGGGCGGTTCACCCAATCAATCGCACAGGCAATCGACAGACCTGCATAAGAGCATAGATCGATGACACAACATAGGTTTTTAACAGCGCGGCAACCTCGAAAAGCATCGAATTGCGGTTGCACCAGACACCAGCACGGATCTCCAATACCCGTGAGATTTCCCGGTACTTCATGATGGCAAGGACACCTCCCTCGTCATCGCCAGGGACTGTGCGTACATCACCGTACCCCCAGCGTGCAAGAACACCGCGATCAACACCATCACCAGCATCTTCTGCGCGACCGACACCACAGGTTGCTACACAGCAGGTTCGCGTTTCACTGGATGGATCCCCTCAAGCTGCAGATGCACGCAGGCTCCAGCTGATCGTTCAACCTAAAATTAAGACCACTGTTGGGCAGCGAGATGCTTCGGGCAAGACACTGGAAGACTTTGTTGCGAATGGTGCCACATTTGACGCCATCATGCACAAACTGTGGCTAAAGTTTAGTTATCGCGTTAAAGGCGTAGCAACGAAACAAGACGATACTTGGTCTCTCGACACCCCAGCAGAGCAGGGATGGAACCGTGTGATGCAATTCAAGTGGAATCGCCATCTGTCCCAACCTCGAAGTCAGAACAGGCGTGGAACCGTTGGGTTGTGTCGCTCCGAGGAGATACAGTGATGCTATTGATTTATGAGCATGGTCTGGGCATCCCAAATGCTTGCGCCTACGAGAGTTTCTGAGGGCCTGCGTTAGGCCTGAAAGCACCGATCGTTCTGGAGCAACTGCAGAGTCATCGATTTGTGAGGTGGTGGAGAAGCTAAAGGAAGTGTGGGGAAGGACTTATCAAGGTACCGCAACGTGGCGGATGTGGGCTAACGAGATCACGCGAAATCTCGATCATTCTACTTGGGAGACCGCTATCTTGGATCACCCAACATACAGTACCTGATCGAGTGCAATCTCAGGGCCGCGGACTCGCGGGTCGAGGGACACTTGGAACGCCTCATGGAAACAGGGAAATTGGCGCTAGATTGTGTGAAGGCATCCCTCGCGGACAACAAGCGCTTGAAGGAGGACTGGGATACGTTTGGCCGGCGCTTGGAATGCGTGGAACACGCATTAATTGCACGCAAGGAAGTGAACGAGGGCATTCTGCAAGGGATCCCTCTTCTAGAGCAGGTCGATATGGTTGATCTACTGGCAGGGGTGGAGAACGTTGAGGACACAGATCACCAGGTGTAACGGGGCCACGCAGTGGCTAGCGCTGATGGCGCGGGACCAAGACAACAGGGTTGACCCGGACAAACGGGATCTGGTCATCGGATTAGCCAGGGTCTGTGTGGTGCGCATATCGGCTGTTAGTACGCTCCAACGGCTAAGTACGGATGTGTGGCACACACTGCGGCTCCTTCGTTCGCGTTAGTTAACCTAAGCAGTAAGGTAGTTGAGGGCCATTCATTCGGATGAGTGGCGCAGAGCATAGCAAGGGAAACAGCCAAAAGAGTGTTGCTAATAAAGACAGTTTAACTCTAACCCGGAAGTTCGCAAGTCGCTTTGGTACTCGGTACCTTAGGGGACAGTAAAGGCAGGGCATTACTACTTCACAGCAGAGATGCGTGGCGTCTGCTGCGGTTAGCGCGTTAACGCTTCCTCTCACTCAAGGTGCGTGTGACCCCGTCACACCAGGAGTAATTAGACCGTCGTGTTTATTTTGGTGAGGTGCATTGTAGTGAGTTATGGCTAATGGTTCAAGCTAGCGTCTGGTTACCTGCGGTAGTTTCTTCGTAGGGTTTCCCACCTAGTTTGGAGAGTCTGGTATTTGCCTTTCAATAAATTCAAGGTCTTCTTCGTCGTTCATCACGCGCACTAAGCCAGTCTACAGATCAGGTACTAGTCGTTTTTCCTTGGAGAGTGGGCCAGTTGGATCAAAGCGCCCTCCGATTTTCCAACCACAACGTTCGAAGACTTGAGCCATGTCAAACGTTTCAAATCGATTGAATGTTTCAACAACAAACGGCAGTAGATTGGGGTTGCTGAATTCAACATAGTGCCGCTGGAATGACTGTTTGATGTAGCCGAAAAGGAACTCGATAGGATTGAAGAATGGGCAGTGCGCCGGAATGAAAATAGGAACGAGTCCTAAACTTCGCAGGAAGTGGACAATCTCTGGGTCTCGGTGAATAGATGCACCATCTAAAATCCACACAGAGTGAGACCCTGGGTACTGATGAACTCTGTTTCGTGTAGAAATCACTGCTGCAGCTGGCGAACTCAACTCGGTCGAAGGTGCCTTCGGTGTTGAAATAATCAATAACTCTACGCACACCAGTAAATGCAAGAACCGACACTTTTGGCTTGCGTTAAAAGTCTCATCGGATTGCAACTGTCTTTCCTTTAAGAGCATACCCCCTCTTTCGATTCATTCCCCGATTGTCGAGCGAAACTTCGTCTAAAACCACGATGTTGTGGTGCACAGATCCTGCTCATTGATGTACATAGCACGTCGCTCAAGCACTTTACGCGTCAGGCCACATTCGTGAATTAAACGCCAAACTGACGACCACGAGATGTTAATGTGATTAGCGCGCACGAAAGCGTCTTGGGCTTCGTCCAAATATGCTAGTGGCTTCTCCGCATAAAGTCGCACAACCATTGCCGATGCTCCTGTGAAAATGCTTTCTGAACAGCACCACTAGCTCGTTCATAAGTTCCGATCCTCTCGTACTCGTTTATCCAGCAATTTTCTGCATTGTCTTCTCGTATATTCGCGCAAGCTCTCTGCGAGAATACCCCAGGCAATAAAATCCGTAGAGGCAGTGTGTTTGAATGGGCATGCTACTTCAAGACAGCTTGCTCCATCGTGACCAAGCAGCTTGATGACCTTGTCGCCGTCGGCAATGACTTCTTGTAATGCGGACCAGTTGCCGTGACAAGCCTGCAATGCGGACGAGTTGCCGTCGACAATAGGGGCTTTCAAAATCAAAACATGAGATTTTGAAATCGGTGCCTATTTGGAAAGATACCACAGTGCTCAAATCAACAGTGGGACCATATCGAAATGAGGCGAGGTACCTTGTCGAAATGAGACTCGATCCCATGCCGATTTTCCCTTACGATCCTTCGTACGCGCACATTCCCACATTTTCTTTCGCCATGACAGCAGTGAACCGCGATGAGGAAGAAGCAGCATTTGAAGCCTGAGGATCTCTATCCTATCGTGACGTGGCTAGGCAAGTCGTCTAATTATGCTAGCCGCTTTGGCGTATCCAAGAAAACTTCGATAGGGAAGCTGGCGTCGAAGACAGCCGACCCCAAGGCAATGGCGGCTATATTGGCGAGTAGCACCAACGGCAAATTTCGCCTGAATGCTAAGCAAATAAGCAGCCGGTTTATGACGGAGTCAGTTAAATATACTCTCCACAAAAAAAATAGATTGCTCTGTCGAAAGCGTCCCATGCGTTTGAAGACATTTGAGGCCGCACACGAACTTGGGTAACCACAATGCACCGCTTTTATCCTCTTATCGCTGTAGCACACTACCTGCATGGACACATAATATCTAATACAAATGCCAAAACCTCATTTGAAGTGTGTAGTTGCACAAGTACCCACCTTTTTTTCTGTCATAGTAGCTGCTGCCATCTACTGCAGGCTTCTGAGAGAGTGGCAGAGTCGTTCCGTCAATAAATCCCACGCAACCAGGAAAGCCCTCCGCCGATAGCATAGCAGAAATCTCTCGACGTCGAGCTCGGTTAGCCACGATATCCACTCTGATCGGACCGCTTTGAATGCAAGTAGAATACGCTCGGTGTAGACTACGACTGACCCAGCAGCAATATCATAATTTTGGTGAAACTCTCCAACCGCTCTGAGGAACTTGCCGAACTGAAAACCGGATAATCGCATATATAGTCGTGGAGAGCTACAAAAGAGAGTTTTGACACGCGTGTGTGCTGGCGGAAATCGCTATCACGTAGTCCCATTAAGGCAGCAAAATGCTTCCCACGATGCGGTGTCGTACAGATATCTGCTCGATGAGATAGCGAGGAAGACAGTCCACAGCGTCTCCGCCTCCTTGTGATCTCCGTTCGCGAGGGCGAAGGCGCACGCTGAATTCAACTCGCTGAGGATCTCGCTGCGGTCGGATTTGCGCGGCATTATTTTTGCGAATGCCGATCTCGAAATGCATCAGCCCCAGCCAGCGGGACTGAGGTTGAGGGCTAAATCGGAGTGGGACAAGTGCCCAAATCGGCACCGATTTGGGCAAATCGATCAAGGCCAATTCTGATGCCTGCAATGCGGGCAAGACCTTTTCAGCCAATCACAGCCCAGTAGTTCGGGTCTCTGGCGAATTCGTCCATTGACCAGAAGAGCCAAAGTTGGCTGGGAATCACAATACAAGAATCAAATGGCCGAGCCAGAGGAAGTCGTGGAGCCGCTGCACCTGGAGCTGGAGGACCGCGAGGTGTATCTGGCCAAGATCCCGGTGCGTCTCCGTAGTGTATTCTGCATTCAAAGCAGCTACATGTCAACTCTTACAGGGCAATCCGCCACTGACTCTGGAAAATGGGTCTCTTTTGGGCACTCTATGCAGACGGCGCTGGGAGCCTCATGGAAGAGCGTGCAAGGTGGACACTATTAGTGCAACTGCAACGAGGAGGACACTACAGCCACTGACAGTTAATTTTGTGGGTCGAGACAGAGAGTGAGCTGATGTTGGGGTCCATCAAACTGGAGAAGAAGAGCGTCTTGGGACGTCGCAAAGTACGGCAGGAGGACGGCAGTGGAGGAGGCTGCAGGCTGCAACGTGCTGACCCTTGTATGGGGTTCGTTTGTGCTGGTTGGGACTGACTGCGTAGGGGATGCTGACGGTGAACCCGAGCACGCTGGAGGACGAGATTCCGACAGAGTACCGCGTGGAGATCAGCGAGACGCCGCTCAAGCTCAAGGTCTTCTCGCTGGACGGCTCAGGCCGCATGGCCATTGAAGGCACAGTGAAGAACAGCTGCAGCATCATGGCGCAGCGCAACGACCAGTACAGCAGAATGTGCAAGCAGCGACTGATCAAGTCGATGGTCAAGACGAGGTTCGGAGTGGGTCGATCGATAGACGGAGACGAGGACTCGTGTAACGTTGTGGATTTCGTTTTCGTTTGATCGGATGTGCTTAGAATCGTGCAGCCATTGGAAGACCTACCGCGTGTGAAGAAGGCCAGGATCCAGTTCACGATTGAAAAGCCCGAGGAGGCGGAGGAGGTTTGTTGCTTGGTTCTGCTGTCTATTGCGTGAATCTCGTTTACGAACTGAGTGTGGGGTCTGCACGTCTGTAATAAAGGAGGATGACGCGGCGAAGCTTACTGACAGATCGGATAAGAAGATTAAGATGAGCAAGGTATGGGCTATTGCTGTCAGCATCAAAGCGTTGGCGTGCTGTGCGGTAGATTATTTAGGAACTTACGCACTGTGTTTGACCCTCGCAGGATGAGCTGAAGAACCTGGTGTTCCACCACTTTGAGGAGCGCGACTACTGGCCGCTCAAGGAGCTGAACTACCATTGCCGCCAGCCTGAGGTACGGGATGATGTGTCTATGTTATTTCGTCATTTAGACTTCAAGTCTTTAGGAGCGTAAGCTGTCGCGTTTGACTGCAGTTTCTTACACTGACGAACACGTGTTGTTCCATGCATTTTTGTACTACTGCAGTCATTCTTGAAGGAGGTGCTGAAGGAAATCTGTGTCTACCACCGCAAGGGCCCCAACAAGAGTTGCTATGAGCTGAAGCCGCAATACAAGGACGGCGTGTCGTCCAAAGCCTAGGGGAGAAGTACCAAACCAACAGCTTCGCCATTTTCCGTGAATTCATATCACGTGAGAAATGAAACAGTAATTCCTTTTTCATTGTTATTATGTTGTAAGGTCTTACTTTTACGACGAGTGAGACCGCTGAAGCAGCAACAAAGACTGCGATGAGTGAGACGGTAAGCTACAGGCTCCAGTTACCGATTCAACGACATCTAGCGTTCCAATCGCGGAGAGTTCTCCCAATGCTGCTACGGAGCTCAAGCGTCTTCCAGGTCAGGCAAGACCAGCTCGAGAGAACGAGCAGTCGTTGTTAGCTCACGAACTCTCTCTGGTTAAATTCCGTCCATATCGGAATTCGTGACATATTCGAAATTTCAACTGCACCAGACTGGAGACCGACTTTCAGGGATCGCCACGGCAAAGAGAGCACAATGTGGTCGATGCAGGCATTAGTTAAGATTATAGACACCGTTTGTGGAAGGCTTCGAGAGAAGAAGAAACAACCCCTACAACACGAAGGTCGATGAAAATATCAAACTCAGACTCTTTAAACTCCGGGACCAGCAGGTAAGACTCGAGCCTTTTGTGACGGTACTACAGACCGACCGTCGAGAATTATACAAAACTCATCGTTACTCACACTGCCCCTACTCAGCCCCAACTCAACTCAAGAAGCACCCGAGCATGATATGGTTTTCATTTTTCGTCTGCGACCTTTGTGACGCGTTCGTTATACAAGGAAAACACAGCAGAAACACGAAAACGAATATTGGTGAGGGATTAACTTCAGTATCCTTCTGGACCCCTCACGAAATAATTCCAAGCGGAGCCCGAATTGCAGCAACTACCGGCGTCAAATTATCGTCAAATATCATCAAGCGCGTGCCACAGACCACCAAAACGGCGTGTGCCTCATACCACTAACATGCCGACTTGGCATCCGACGAGAGCAAAATCAGTGCTGCCTGAAAGCACATTGCTGGCCGAACTGCACCACCCGAATCACAATTCGTCGTCAACCTGCAACACGTCGGTGGTGATTTGGTGGTCCGCACCGACAAGTGTAAAGTCACGGATACGTGTGTCTGAGCTATCTCATGTCGAAGCTCACTTCTCAAAACACCACCCCAAGCAAACTCCAGCTTACCTCGCCGCGCTTCCGTTTCCAAGCGACATCTCCCCACCAGCAACGATGAAGGTTCTCACATTCACCATCAGTATGATTGCGATGGCCGCCCTGCTCGTCTCGGACGTCAACGCCTCGAAGAAATTTGTCGCGAGAATCCCCAACGGTGGCAATGTCCCTGACACCCCGGCTATCGGCCACCCCGACGGAACGGGTGACGATGAATCCACGAACGCCTTCGGTGACGCCTTTGCTGATGCCGGCAAAAAGTGGACCAAGGAGCTGTGCGAGGCTGACTCGGATGGCGATGGTCAGACGAACGGCCAGGAGTTGGGAGACCCGTGCTGCGAATGGGACCAGACCGCCAATCCTGTGGTGCTCTGGACGACGGGTGTCTCGCACCCGAGTGATGCGTCCAAGATGTCGGACCCCAGCCTGTGGGCGAACGTGAACTGTGGTGGCTCATCGACGTCCTCGGCGTCCTCTACACCGACCGCAACGACTGCTACAACTGAGACGACCGCCTCGAGCTCGAGCAGTTCTCCTAGCGCGACCACCGCAACCTCGAGCAGCACTCCTGCCACAAACTCCTCGACGTCAACCACGTCTTCGAGCAGCACGTCAGCCACGACGTCGCTCCGCACTTGCACGTACTAGGCTTTGCGCTACTGATCGACTTCCAATGGCTGGTGACCGTTCCAAGGGTTCGAGCATCACCAAGCACGTCGTCTGGATCAGCAAGACATCATCGGGTCCCATGCACTGCCACTGTGCAGCTGTGTATATATTCACAGCGTCTAGCTTTTCATCACTGTAGCGATAGACCGATCACGTCTCGAGTTACGACTGCATGTTTTCATGAATTGAAAGTATGATGCGCGCTGAGTTCAAGAAATTCGGAGTGCTTCACTTTGGCAATCTTTGTTTTTTCATCACCATTTAACATTATTGTTTGCTCGTCAAAAATAGTGATCCAGAGAGAGCATGGCCCGGTAGTTGATTTACAAGCGTCGTGTAAATATACCTTACTCACACAGAAAACAAGCTGTTCAGTATTTGCTAGGAATCAGCTCTCGCGAATATGTATGAAGTACGATCGCGGTGTAATGTGATGTATTACGTGTTCGGGTAGCCCAAATTACACCTGCGCTAAGCTTTGCTAATCGCTGTCTGCACCTGCTAAAGCAGTAGAATCACCTTTGGGTGATGGCATTCGAAGAATACTGGATTTCGGATCAGCAGTATAGCCATCGTTTTGATTCCACAAGTATGTTATTCTATGGGATACATAAGCGTCGCCTACGAAATGCAAACCTGGACGCCTACGAAATGCAAACCTGGACATGGTTGAACCTGGACATGGTTGAACCGTGTCCAGGTTTGCATTTCGTAGGCGTCCATTCATCACGTGATGAACGAACACCATAGTTAAATTGTGGGATTCAGTGATCTAAAACATACACAAAATACTGTACAGAAAATACAACCTTGATTCTAACCAACGTGCAAAACCAATGATTGCCAAAGTGAAGCACTCCGAATTTCTTGAACTCAGCGCGCATCATACTTTCAATTCATGAAAACATGCAGTCGTAACTCGAGACGTGATCGGTCTATCGCTACAGTGATGAAAAGCTAGACGCTGTGAATATATACACAGCTGCACAGTGGCAGTGCATGGGACCCGATGATGTCTTGCTGATCCAGACGACGTGCTTGGTGATGCTCGAACCCTTGGAACGGTCACCAGCCATTGGAAGTCGATCAGTAGCGCAAAGCCTAGTACGTGCAAGTGCGGAGCGACGTCGTGGCTGACGTGCTGCTCGAAGACGTGGTTGACGTCGAGGAGTTTGTGGCAGGAGTGCTGCTCGAGGTTGCGGTGGTCGCGCTAGGAGAACTGCTCGAGCTCGAGGCGGTCGTCTCAGTTGTAGCAGTCGTTGCGGTCGGTGTAGAGACGCCGAGGACGTCGATGAGCCACCACAGTTCACGTTCGCCCACAGGCTGGGGTCCGACATCTTGGACGCATCACTCGGGTGCGAGACACCCGTCGTCCAGAGCACCACAGGATTGGCGGTCTGGTCCCATTCGCAGCACGGGTCTCCCAACTCCTGGCCGTTCGTCTGACCATCGCCATCCGAGTCAGCCTCGCACAGCTCCTTGGTCCACTTTTTGCCGGCATCAGCAAAGGCGTCACCGAAGGCGTTCGTGGATTCATCGTCACCCGTTCCGTCGGGGTGGCCGATAGCCGGGGTGTCAGGGACATTGCCACCGTTGGGGATTCTCGCGACAAATTTCTTCGAGGCGTTGACGTCCGAGACGAGCAGGGCGGCCATCGCAATCATACTGATGGTGAATGTGAGAACCTTCATCGTTGCTGGTGGGGAGATGTCGCTTGGAAACGGAAGCGCGGCGAGGTAAGCTGGAGTTTGCTTGGGGTGGTGTTTTGAGAAGTGAGCTTCGACATGAGATAGCTCAGACACACGTATCCGTGACTTTACACTTGTCGGTGCGGACCACCAAATCACCACCGACGTGTTGCAGGTTGACGACGAATTGTGATTCGGGTGGTGCAGTTCGGCCAGCAATGTGCTTTCAGGCAGCACTGATTTTGCTCTCGTCGGATGCCAAGTCGGCATGTTAGTGGTATGAGGCACACGCCGTTTTGGTGGTCTGTGGCACGCGCTTGATGATATTTGACGATAATTTGACGCCGGTAGTTGCTGCAATTCGGGCTCCGCTTGGAATTACTTCGTGAGGGGTCAGAAGGATACTGAAGTTAATCCCCGCAACCACCAGCACTGGCATACGTTTTCGTGTTTCTCTTGTGTTTTTTTCGAGAGTACTTTGGTTCGAACGCTTCGAGTTCAGGTACACCTCCGAGGAGATTGAGTTTTTACGAGTAGTTCCGAAAGCAGCCCCAGCACGCCAAACTCTGACTCGACCTAGACGGACACTCCAGTCACAAGCACGCTTAGTACGAGTGGGGCTCTGTTTGTTTGTCCCGATTTTTGAAACGGCCAGTTTTCTTGCTGTGACGATGGCCTTGCTCGTCCAAGCACGTTGAGCAAGCATGCATTCGAGTGACCAGTTCCACTTCACTACTAAAAACAATTCCCCCATCTCATCATCTCCAGCCCTACAACGTTTCACGACACTGTCGTGAACAATTAAAGTGATTATAACAGACAGCTGCGTCATTTTTCGTGACATGTCAGAGCATTGCGTGAATTGCAATACGTGTAGTTCGCTATTGATTCGTATCACAACTTGATGTCAAGTGTTCAGTGAATTAAAGCTTGCATGTCAACTCCAACTTTTGTAAGGGCGATTTCAATAATGACCTCTGGTATATATCCACCTAGCATAACTTTCAAGGAGGAAGCACGGCTTTCATCGCTACCGCCCCCAGAAAAACATTGTTGTCTCAATCAACTCGTATGGCCAAACACGACAACGCAATACTACTCGTTCTGCATCGTTGCTAGAGGGAGCTGTGTTTGTCCACTTTAGCTGCTGCCTGATAAACTACCAAGGATGAAATACACTAACGGAACTTATCTGGTCCGAGCACGCGCCTCCGTTGTCTGGACGTCTCATTTCGAGGTTGAAGAGCAAATATTGATTTGCCACAACTGCTAACATATTATCGGTGTGTCATTCCATGGACGTAATATCTGAACACGCCCGCCCAAATGTTTGCAGGAACTCATAGTTTGAGCGGTCGTTGCGTAGAATGTCCGCTAGAAAACTGCACCACCCAAATTTCGTGTTTTCACTTGGTTGATTCTACGGTACTGGCGTTTGCTTATCGATTCGTCGACAAGTGCTGCGCTTCATTCTTCAAAACACCTTCCGAGGTTAACATCGACAACAAGCTCATCGATCTTGTACGAAAGTAATACCCGCTATATCATTCATGAAGCTCACGACCCCAGCACTCTTGGACTTCTCGCTGTTACGGTGGGGGCTACACTACTAGTACCGGAAGTGGGGCTTCACTTGAGTTTGTAGCTATGCTTCCAAACGGTGGCAACGTGCCCGACACTCCGGCCATTGGCCACCCGGACGGTACGGGCGACGATGAATCCACGAACGCCTTCGGCGATGCCTTTTCTGAAGCTGGAAACA